>JAVTVY010016410.1:0-69750 GCA_036873755.1 Hanleya hanleyi | reverse complement strand
ACGTGTTCGACTTTTCCTCCAGAGTTCCACCGACAGTCGAGCAAGGGATAACGTATCACTGCAATATTGCACAGCTAAGCGATTACGTTTTACTTGTGTCGAGTAACTGAGTGCCAACAACTTGAAGAACATACAATTGTTGAAGTCGAAATCATGTTTATTCTGCACAATAATGCAATTTATATTTAATCAGAACAGCTGATGGTTCTGCCATATCGAGGAATGTTTCTTTGAAGATGTCACCGGCTGACTGTGGTTTCCATTATTAACTCGGTTAATCCTCTTAGTGTCATCTTAGCTTGCTAAGGGCATTTCACGTTTCACTCAACACTACCCTTAGCTTATCGCTATGATTCGCAATATATTTCACACGGCGCCACCTATCAGCCGCAAAAGACGAATATTTGGCGGGAGATAATCCTGTTCGAAAGTTGTTCCCAAATCATCAAGTCACATGTCCGCCTCATCTAAACAAGCCAGTGAAATTATCTGTATTTATATATTTTGACCTGGGTATGTCAGACATCAGATATGTTAGTTTCACGAGGCGCAAGCCTGGGGGATTCTACGCGCGACCAAAACGAAGTTGTGCGAATTAGCTTTTTTATTTCTTACTCTAATGGAGCATGCTTCTTTGTTTTTCTTAAGAAAATCATATTACAAACGACCTCACATATTTGAAAAAAATAAAATCGGAGGCAATTCACAGGAAAATGATATACTATTTATGCTTCTCACTTCGAGGACCACCAAGGGATCATTTCAATCGATCGCTTTCTGAGGGCGTATATTCGTTTTATGAATGTGATTGCGCCGATGTTGGATGTCACGGGACCAATCAGATATGACCATTTAGGAAACGCCCTAACATACTCAAATATCACCCGTTACCGCATGGCTAAGAGCAGAAGTTTCTTCGTATGATCGTTCCATGCGTTCGGATGATGCTTCGCGAGTGGGTTTGACCGTAATTTAACTCGATAATGATTTCAGAGATTGGTAGCCGAATATTGAGCTGTACATGTACATGTAAGTAAATCTGCTCGCCCTGTCGAACGTACTGGAAAGGCCGTCTGCACCAGACGAACTAAAAACGTGGTGGTCTCGAAAATGATGTAAATATTGGATGTCCACTGATGGGAATTAGACGTTTTATCATGCAGTTTACCGATAACAATCTGTTCTACTACAGCTACCGCCGTCAAACAATTGGTTATTTAACTTCAGCAGCGCAAGAACAGTTTGTGTTTTCTGATACTGTGTTTTTACGCTACGCTCGACCTCCCCCTCCCCTCGACGACGGCTGCTTTTCACGCCAATTCCACTCTTCCCAATAAGTCCAAGCAGTCGCAACTCGGTAGAGACGACTGCCAAGGATTACTGTTATCCCAAGAAAGTTATATCTGGCCGATTCAATAAAATCTTAGCCAAGTTTGTGATGCTAGTGTTACAAATCTTCTTAGAATTCAGAGTCCTACACTTTTATACTGACTCACTTACTCACTAATACACTATACTAGCCTATGGACCTTGGCCTTGTTGGAAAAATTATTGCGCAATATTTATATTCAGCTGATGTCACCAAAGATTGAAAGGACAAGTTTACATCAATAATAGTCTACGGTACCATAACAATAAAGGCAGTGGATATTGTTTCGTAATACGGTATAATAGCGTGATCAGGATAGTATTTCTCTAGCATGTGCAAATCCATATTCATTGTAGATCTATTATGCAAAGAATAAATATCACGATCGTGCAAATTTACGTTTCTGTTGAGAGATGCTAGTTTCATAGCTCGACCCCTCGCATACTATCTTTTTAGGTTATTCCTGAAAATGTTGAAAAATACAAACTAAAACTTTTTAAAATGCAAATTACGAAAGGGGATGAATAGCCAAGCGATCTGGTTAGATTTGAATTTGTAAAAAGACAATGGTTTGGAGAGTGAAAAGAATAAATGTCAATATAAAATATAAAAAGCACCACTACCTGGTTGAAAGAGGGCGGTAAAAATATTGACTGAAAATCATTTCCATTGTCTGAATCACAGTTGCCTGGCCTGCAGGATTCTTTTTCTCAGTCATAGAGGTCAGGGATACAGAAAATTAAAAACTAGTAAACTCAGCTTGACATCAAAGGGAATGACTTTATTTGAGAGAACAAAAAAACGGGGAAAAAACTAATTAAAAAAAATATTTATTTACTAGTTTTCATAATTTATTGAAAATGTAAGTAGACACCTAGCTACCATCCAATACCCCACAGCCATGCAACTGTTGTCTGAACGAGGTTATTCAATAAGTAAATGAGATAAGTCTGGTATAAATACCATTCATGTTGAAATCATGGCAGTAGAACCTTCTCTAAATAACCACACTACAAATCGAGCACACTACAAATTACAAATAATGTATCCATTCAACGTCAATCACGCATGATATACAAGCGAGGTACAAACCTGTAGTACACGGGGCCTGTAGTACACGGGTTTACAGGCGAAAATCACTGCCGCTGGCATAAAACATCAACACGACTTACCTTCGCTATCTACTTTTGTCAGTGAGTCAGGCGGTTCTCTGAAAATGAATACCGATATGTATGACGGTGACGTCAGGTACGGGAATATTCAGAGCACTCCTTGACTGCGTGATAAGTTCAGACTTTCTCCCGTGTATTCCCAAGTTGCATCAGCTTGCCGATTCGCTAACAGCCCAAGCTTATATACATATTGTGTAATACCAAGGAAATTTTCATCAGTCATAAGAATGACTCGTCAACTTACATGTTTTTAACTTTTATTTTTTATAATCTAATTGCATTCCATTACTGTCTGTCCCAGATAATATATCCGAGACGTTTTCGGCGACATTTCGGAGACAATTGATTGGAGGATATTGAAACTGCACACAAGAGATAAACTAAAAAGTACCGATTTTCTTCCAAAGTATAAAGAAAACTCTTCCAGTATAGTTCTCAACAAATCGCAAAAACAAGAATTAGATGGGAGATTTGTAGGTTATTTTTTACGTCATGATGTTAAGCCTGCATGTGAAAACATTGGCAGTAAAAACCTGCTTGCATGTGAAAACATACGTCATCGTAGCCCCAAAATAACATGGCAGGTATTTGTGATTTTCGTCAATTCTCAACAGATTTTAATGAAATATGGGGAAAAAAATTGGGGCAAAAAATAGTATTTTTTAGTTGATATACTGTGTAAAGTTTCAATGTTGAACGATAAATTGTCTCCGAAATATCGTTGAAAACGTCTCGGAATATATTATCTGCGACAGACAGATGATTTTGGCCTATACGTGGTGCGGTTGAAATCGAAAAAATAAAATGTCTTAAAAATACTTATGTTTTAATGTAACGGCAAGAGAAAATATAAGTACACAGTATGTGACAGTTTTAGTGCGTTTGCGTTATGATTATAGTAAGTAATCACATGGAACTGAAATCCACAGCTTGTGCTATTTCGTGAAAAAAGGGTCTAAATCGAGTCATTCAGACACGCATTTAGACGCGAAAGACCCCTTGGACCAAAACGCCATTCAACCTGGTGCTATGTGGTAACATTATATCCCCACTGCTGGGAGATCTTTTTGGTCCAAGGAGTCCTTTATACTAAAAAATGAAAAGTTATGATTCATAACGTTTGAAGTTTTCGTAAGTAGATTAAAGTGACAAAATAGCCTATAACAGTTGTTCAAAAGTAGTGGTGTAGTGGATACGCACGTTGGATCACAAGCGCATCGAAATTTTCTTTTACCGAGTTCGAATCCCAGGAGGGCAACATGTGTGACGTCAACAAGTTATTTCAATCTTTCTCATTTTTGTAAAAAAAACAAACAATTGCATTCAGTATATCTGAAATAAGGCTATCATTATGAACCAATTAAAAGTAAAATAAATATTGTTTACCAATGACACGATACCGTGTGGACATTACGGGCGAGTAAAACGTTGAAATCGAACGATCAGTCGCAACCTGTTACAACGGCAATATATTCGCCTAAACTGTGTATTTACTCTCCAATGTGTGCACGTAAAATCGACTGCAACGTGGTGAAATAATAACGCCTTGGTACCAAACATATGTGAAGCAATCTTAATAAAGTAATATCCTATCAATGCTCCCCAATCGTCCATGTCGCTGTACAAGCGACAATATCCAAATGGGGAGCAGATAGGATTTAATTTTAAATAGATTGTAATGTACATGCCTATGAGTCGGCTGGCTGTGGGCAAAAACCCCGCCTTACAATACCATCTCCTTTATCACTTGTGTTAGATTGTTTGTCAACATCGGAGTACCCGGTAAGAAGAGTATATAGGCAAAGGCCTACACACGTGTTTACAAATTTAAAAGAAAAGCGAAAGGATAGCGTACTTATGTCGAACTTTACAAGGAAGAAACGTTGCATTTTACCGAAAGGCATATTATTCAAGCAAAGATATGCAATTGACAGGAGCTGTATATACATTTGACAAAATAACATATCAGAGTCATAGTTAAAATTCATTATTAAATTCATCCCAGAAATAATTGTTTGGAGAAAATGTGTAATTAAAGCCCCTATCCCGAGAAGATTTAAAATATGCCTTCCTTCACGACTTTTTCGTGATTCCGACGCGGATAAGATGGGCCGTGTGATCACCCAATGTCGTATCATATTTTGGTATTGTATGTTAATAAGAGGCGGCATATTAGAATAATCAGATCGAAACAGAGCAGCAAAGAAATTAAACGAGCGTGCAACTCTATTTAAAAGGCACAATGGTTCCTTACTGTTGCTAATTGTTTATGTTGACTTGGTGGGGGGGGGGGGAGAGTGGAGGTCGTAAAGAAAAATACTTCACTTCACGACCTCAAGCCCCCCCCCCCCCTCCCCAATTAACATACTTGACCAATTTAAAACGGTAACGAGCCCCTGTGTCACATCCTCGCGAGCCAGTGTATCGATCGATCTATTGGGATCAATAATCCTCTCCGGGGATTTAGGATTTACCTGGACTTGTGAAGATGCTGTGTCAAAACGGATGGAGGACTTCGTCACTGACATGTCCAAAGATTATAAACCGAAAGAATCTGCTGTCGTTGCCATTTTTTGTTGATAACATTGTTTTGCCTGTGTTTAGGTGAGAACCGGGCCTCATCACATTAAACTCTACCAAGACTGGGGGGAGGGGGGGGGGCTCATCACGTTTAACCTTACCAGGCTTGGGGGGAGGGGGGTGACTGCGCTATCTCCGTAGCGACAAAACTGAAACTGACTTCATAGTTTATCATATTGGGGTCGTTTTGAGCCTGTTTGCTTCCCCCAAAACACAAGTTTGTCACATGCGGTAGGTCATCCCCTGTCCATGACAAGAAAGAAACGTCGATACCCCCCCCCCCCCACCACCACCACCACCACCACCACACACACACACCTCGTGCATTTCGTGAATTACACAGGATAAATAAAAAGTCTTTTCGCAGAAAACTCACATTACATTTTTTGGCAGGCCATATTTATATCAGCATATATACATGTATAACACGTGAGATTTGTTTTCTTCCAATAATGTATAAACCTGATCAAATCTATACCAAATACAGCAAATTGGAAGAAAAGTTGCCAGTTAAAAAGATCCATTTGATAAAAAATGTATATTTGGGAAAAAATAACAGTTCAGAGTCTCGTGGCTTGGTGGTGCTTATAGTCGGTTTGTCCTGATATGACTGAAATATTGCTAAAAGCGACGTTAAATCTTATTCACTCACTCACTCAGACTCTCAATTTCATAATTAAAAGTGATCAATTCATTCTAGGAAAGATTGTTATTTTATTCGGGTGTATTTGCATGAATCTTCTATCGAGATAAAATAAAATGCGCACTCGTAAATCGGCCATGAAAATTTGTTTTTAAAAACGATCGCTTCAAAATTTTAAAATACGTCCTTTCAAACACATACTGGATGTTAATTTTATTCTTTGATTGACTATATTAGTACAATGCACCTTTCTCCTTCTCCAAAAAATACATCTATGATGAGCTTATATACATTAATTGTATTTGGTTGAGGCATGGAGCCTCTACAGTAGGCGTCATGGTTGAGGTTTATGTGCATGGGGTGCACTTCACTATGGTTCCTCAAGGTTAGGGCATTGAAGCATTTTAACAACTCCCATTTACTAAGCAGGGGAAGGTGGGGCAAAACGTTACCACAGGGCAAAATGGAACATTCATGGATAAATCCTAAAAAATTGCCAATACCGGACTATAATTAGTGAAATCATGATCTTAGGTCTCGCATGCCAAAATATGTTTCTAATTTGAGACAGACAGCAACAGCGACAATATTAAGACAGACAAATAAAATAGAACCCTTCTGATATTAAAGATGCCTTATTTGGTGACACCGAGTATCCTGACAACAAATGTTTTCCCAATGCTTGGCACGCACACATTTCAGGTTGGAAGTATATTAAAAAAACCCTGAAACATTTCATTTTTTATATCTGACCCAAATATAAAAAAAATATGCTAAGGCAGGGCATAATGGACCGTCCGTTTTGCCACTTTTGACGATACCGAATTCTTGCAGGGGGCCCTCGGTGGCCGAGTGGTCTAAGGCGCTTCGCTGGTGACGGGTTCGAGATCAGCTGGTCCATGTGTGAAAGTTTGTCAGTTACTTGCTAACGGGCGGTGGTTCTCACTGGGTAATCCGCCTTCCTCCACCAACCAAACTGACTGTCACCATATGAGTGAAACAACCTTGAGTGTGACATAAATCCAAAACCTCCCTCCCCCAATTCTTGCGCATGCGCAGTGATCAAATAACCTTTTTTCGATTTTCGGGGGCCCAGTAATACAGATTGTTCTTACATTTTATCAGATATTTTCAAAAAAAATTCATCTTCCTCCTACTTTTCATCTACTGTTATTGGGAAATATATATATGCACCAAGTCTATCCATCTTATCCATAAGAGTCATTCACGTTTCATGCCAAACAACCAAATTTTTTATTGGGGCAAAACGGACCACAGGCGTCCATTTTGCCCCACACAGCCCGTTTTGCTTACCAGTGGGGAAAATCGGACCATCGGACCATCAATCAAAAATTTGTTTCCCTGTAGTAAAAAATACCGAGATAAACAACACTTAATTTTAAGTACCTTTAAAATTCACCTGTTGGTAGATCATGGTCATACTATATAGGGCACAAGAGAGCGCTCCGATTTAGGTGTTTGGGTTTTTGTTGTTGTTTTTTTTTGGGGGGGGGGGCGCTAAACTCTCGTATAAAATGAAGTCCATTCACCAATCATAATATTCAGAATTTCGTCCCTTCAGAAGTCACCGTACCCCCAAGTTGTCCTTCGACTTGGTCTATATTGATAAACTTACCATCGATTATAATTAGTGAGCATACATGCATACCGGTACGCTAGGACCAGTCCATCTTCACAACGTCAAGGTTTCTATTTGTGAGCCAAAGGCAAACCCTTGACCATCTTGCATAGCAGACATTCCAGTTACGTGACCTAGAAAAACTGCGCTGATGGTAAACTACGTTAAGGTTTTACTTTCTGTGCTAAACTATTCGTAAAATATTTAATCCAAGCATGCATAACAATAAAATATTAATGGATAGATCAGTGAAATTTTGTAGAAATCCGTGCGTTATTTCACCCAATTCAAGTCCTTCAGTGGGAAGGTGAGGTCGGATACACTGTCATTACATTGTCATTGCGGGCCACCTTTAAAGTTTCAGCGTTTCCCACATTTGCGTGGCTCCTTGGATGTTTGACGGTAGATGAATGGGTTTATTTTTTTTAATTATATTTTGTATAAACTTTGTTTCCTTTATATTTATTAATGTTGTTCATCTGCCACCGGGTATCCCACAAGCTATAGTGTTTTCGAAGCCCGTCACTGTCGCCATGGCCGAAATGCCTTCCCCCACCTAATCATTTTTATTATCCCTTAAGCTATGGGGCTGAAACTTACCACACTATACCCCTGGGTCCAGCTCTACAAGAAAATGGAAAACAATCATGGCCGCTTTGATGACGTCACAGTGACGTCATTTTCAAAAACGGCATTTTTGGTCAGATTTTCCGATTTTTTTATTTATGCAATTTCTCCGCAAAAAGCGCATGATAAATTAGTAAATATTAATAATATTAGTTTCTGCCCACTTTTCATCGCGGAAAAGCAGTAATTATGAAATATGACGAAAACATAACTTTTCAGGTACCCCACGTGGCCGCCATCTTGAATTTACTCATGATCCTCTGCCTGGGGGTGGGGGGGGGGTTATGCAAATAGGCTTAAAATGACCCCAATATGATAAACTAAGTCACGGAGTTTCAGCTCTGCACTTTTTTGTCGTTCCGCAGATAGAGCATAAAGTTTGGTTGAGGGGGGGGGGCTAGTAGGTTAAACATTTCAACGTGGCTCCTTTTGGTTTTCCCGCTATTTTCAAATGTAATTCAATGTAGTTGCAAACTGATTCACGGATTTCTGGTAACGGATTCCCCATGATTCCTGATGGCTAAGTTATTGATTGTCTGTAAGGATTGTCTAGATGTCTAGATCATCTAGATTACGTTGTTTCGGAAGCCGACCCATAGCTGCTCGCAGCTCTAGCGCAGATGATAGTATAGTAACAGTATTTTGATTCACATTTAGTAGTATAAAAGCGCATTTCGGGCCCTACTGACCTTGCGGGGCAATGCGCAGAGGATTGTGTAGTAACGGTATATTGACTCACATTTAGTAGTATAAAAGTGCATTTCGAGCCCTATTGACCTTGCGGCGCAATGTGCAGAGGATGGTATAGTAACAGAATATTGACTTACATTTAGTAGTATAAAAGCGCATTTAGAGCCGTAATGACTTTGCGGCGCAATGCGCAGCGTCACTGCGCGCATGCGTAGTGGGTAAATAGTGCTGGGTGGACGTTTAGGGGTCTAGGTGAGCACCCAGTGGTCACAAGAGGTCTTATTTTGAAGCTCTCGACTGGACCGTTTTCAATATTCTGCTCATGCGTAGTTTGGCCGTAGTATAGAAAGTATATTGACTCACATTTAGTAGTATAAAAGCGCATTTCGAGCCCTATTGACCTTGCGGCGCAATGCGCAGAGGATAGTATAGTAACAGTATATTAACTCACATTTAGTAGTATAAAAGCCCATTTCGAGCCATCTTGACCTCGCAATGCGCAGAGGATAGTATAGTATAGTAACCTCATATTGACACATTTAGTAGCATAAAAGCGTATTTCGAGCCCTATTGACCTTGCAAGAGGATAGTATAGTAACAGTATACTGACTCACATTTAGTAGTATAAAAGCGTATTTCGAACCCTATTGACCTTGCGGCGCAATGAGCAGAGGTTGGTATATTAACAGTATATTGACTCACATTTAGTAGTATAAAAGCGCATTTCGAGCCCTATTGACCTTGCGGGGCAATGCTCAGAGGATAGTATAGTAACATCATATCGACACATTTAGTAGTATAAAAGCGCATTTAGAGCCGTAATGACCTTGCGGCGCAATGCACAGCGTCACTGCGCGCATGCGTAGTGGGTAAATAGTGCTGGGTGGACGTTTAGGGGTCTAGGTGAGCACCTAGTGGTCGCAAGAGGTCTTATTTTGAAGCTCTCGACTGGACCGTTTTCAATATTCTGCTCATGCGTAGTTTGGCCGTAGTATAGAAAGTATATTGACTCACATTTAGTAGTATAAAAGCGCATTTCGAGCCCTATTGACCTTGCACAGAGGATGGTATAGTAACAGTATATTGACTCACATTTAGTAATATAAAAGCGCATTTCGAGTCCTATTGACCTTGCGGCGCAATGCGCAGAGGATAGTATAGTAACAGTATATTAACTCACATTTAGTAGTATAAAAGCCCATTTCGAGCCATCTTGACCTCGCAATGCGCAGAGGATAGTATAGTAACCTCATATTGACACATTTAGTAGCATAAAAGCGTATTTCGAGCCCTATTGACCTTGCAAGAGGATAGTATAGTAACAGTATACTGACTCACATTTAGTAGTATAAAAGCGCATTTCGATCCCTATTGACCTTGCGGCGCAATGCGCAGAGGATAGCATAGTAACAGTATATTGACACATTTAGTAGTATAAAAGCGGATTTCGGGCCTTATTGACCTTGTGGCGCAATGCTCAGAGGATAGTATAGTAACAGTATATTGACTCACATTTAGCAGTATAAAAGCGCATTTCGAGCCCTATTGACCTTGCGGCGCAATGCGCAGATGATAGTTTGGTAACAGTATATTGACTCACATTTAGTAGCATAAAACCACATTCAGCAGCCATCTTGGATTTACTCCGTTTTCGAAAAAATCTTCTAAACTCTACACCTCTGGAATCAATGAAGCAACCAACACGAAATTTGGTACACATAATCAATGAATCAGGGTCTCTCAAAATTCTATTTGAAATGTTGCACCGTGAAAGAAAATGGCTGCCAGCGGCCAATCAAAATTGTCGAATTTTCAAATAACGGATTTGGAAGGGAATGTGATGAAATATATGCTCAGGAATTAGAATTAGTAATTATTGAATTGAATATTCAAAGTGTCTGTCAGGATTGTCTAGATCCTCTATCATGCATAATTTCGGAAGCCGACCCATAGCTGCTCGCAGCTCTAGTTATTATTATTATTATATGATATTATTATTATTATATGATATTATTATTATTATTATTATTATATGATATTATTATTATTATATGATATTATTATTTTCCCCCTTAGATGTGTAAGTATTGTTCCAGTAGCAACTGATCGTTTATCATATATTGTACATTATTTATATTACTCCTTTCTACTAATATAATCAATATTGTCTTTCACTAATTTCACAAATGTATGATCTTTCAATAAAGAGTTGTTTAACTTCCAATAACCCCTTCCCCTTGTATGTTCCTTGTAAGTGAAGTCTAGACTGATAAAAGAATGGTCCGTTTTATAGCCTGGATGAATATCACTATTGCTGACAAAAGACATAATATTTTCCTTAACCAGGTAACATAAGGACTTCAACCAACTCGAGAAGAGAAGTTGCCGGCCATAAACATGTGGCTGTCAACCAGTCCATGAGGAGAATGTACCGACTGTAAACATAAGGAGGTTAACCAGTCCACGAGGAGAAGTTACCGACTAAACATAAGGAGGTTAACCAGTCCTGGAAGAGATTTGTGCGTCTAACCGATTATCCTGATCTGATTGTTCATACCCCACAATGACATCAGCGAGAACGAATGGGTAAATATCGTTAAAAGTATCTATACAGCGCGTTTAGTGGAAACTCCACGTCCAATAAATCAAGTTATTGCCTTTCGGCTTCGGAATGTAGATGATTACCCGAGGATGTAACATTTACATACCAGCTGGGTCCCAAAGTTTGTGTGGAATTGAGGAGAAGCAGCCCACGTGCCTTCTTATGCCATAACTGAGAAATGATTCATCATCCGCATTAGACAATTCTTCACCCACCGTAAAGCGTGACATCTCATGACGAAATTGAGAGAGAGAGAGAGAGAGAGAGAGAGAGAATAGAATTCCGGCTCTCTGATGACAGGAACAGTTATCTGCTATTGCGATGATGGTATGGCAATAGTTAACCATAATTGTGAAATTATCTAACCAGTAGTGTTTGCAAACCAATCGTTCCGTCTAATTGCGTGGAAGGACTGGTTCCACGAAAAAAATGCCTAATCAAATATAGTAATTATGTGAGTACCGTGGTGTAAATGGGGTCTTTAAGTTGAGCTGTAAAAGCTGTATGTGCTATATGGCCCATGGCGTAGAAAAAGCAAAACATACTTGGATAGAAAAATAATGTAGGCCTCAGAATTGCTCGCCGTTCAAATCGCTTTTCGTCCGTGGTCCGTCGTCCGTCCGTCGTCCGTCGTCCGTCCGTAAACAATTCTTGTTATCGCGATTTCTCAGGAACTACTTTATGGATCTTTCTCAAATTTGGTACACATGTTCCCCTTGGGGTCTAGTTGTGCAAGATCCCCTTTTGGTCCGATTCGAAAATCCAATATGTCCACTAGGCAGCCATCTTGGATTTCCCCATGAAATCTTGTTATCGCGATTTCTCAGGAACTACTGCATGGATCTTTCTCAAATTTGGTACACAGGCTCCCCTTGGGGTCTAGTTGTGCAAGATACCTTTTCTGGTCCGATTCGAAAATTCAATATGGTCACCAGGCAGCCATCTTGGATTTCCCCATGAAACCTTGTTATCGCGATTTCTCAGGAACTACTGCATGGATCTTTCTAAAATTTGGTAAACAGGTCTAGTTGTGCAAGATACCTTTTTTGGTCCGATTTGAAAATCCAATATGGCCACCAGGCAGCCATTTTGGATTTCCCCATGAAATCTTGTTATCGCGATTTCTCAGGAACTACTGCATGGATCTTTCTCAAATTTGGTACACAGGTTCCCCTTGGGGTCTAGTTGTGCAAGATACCTTTTCTGGTCCGATTCGAAAATCCAATATGGCCACCAGGCAGCCATCTTGGACTTCCTCATTAAACCTTGTTATCGCGATTTCTCAGGAACTACTGCATGGATCTTTCTCAAATTTGGTACACAGGTTCCTCTTGTGGTCTAGTTGTGCAAGATACCTTTTCGGGTCCGATTCGAAAATCCAATATGGCCACCAGGCAGCCATCTTTGATTTCTCCATGAAAAATTGTTATCGTCATTTCTCAGGAAGTACTGCATGGATCTTTCTCAAATTTGGTACACAGGTTCACCTTGGGGTCTAGTTGTGCAAGATACCTTTTCTGGTCCGATTCGAAAATCCAATATGGCCACCAGGCAGCCATCTTGGATTTCCCATGAAACTTTGTTATCGTCATTTCTCAGGAAGTACTGCATGGATCTTTCTCAAATTGGTAAACAGGTTCCCCTTGGGGTCTAGTTGTGCAAGATACCTTTTCTGGTCCGATTCGAAAATCCAATATGCCCACAAGGCAGCCATCTTGGATTTTCCCATGAAACCTTGTTATCGCGATTTCTCAGGAAGTACTGCGTGGATCTTTCTAAGATTTGGTACACAGGTTCCCCTTGGGGTCTAGTTGTGCAAGAAACCTTTTTTGGTCCGATTCGAAAATCCAATATGGCCACCAGGCAGTCATATTGGATTTCCCCATGAAACTGTATCGTCATTTCTCAAGAAGTACTGCATGGATCTTTCTCAAATTTGGTACACAGGTTCCCCTTGGGGTCTGGTTGTGCAAGATACCTTTCCTGATCCGATTTTGAAAATCCAGTATGGCCACCAGGCAGCCATCTTGGATTTCCCCATGAAACTTTATCGTCATTTCTCAGGAAGTACTGCATGGATCTTTCTCAAATTTGGTACACAGGTTCCCCTTGGGGTCTGGTTGTGCAAGATACCTTTTTCCTGGTCCGATTTTGAAAATCCAGTATGGCCACCAGGCAGCCATCTTGGATTTTCCCATGAAACTTTATCGTCATTTCTCAGGAACTATTGCATGGGTCTTTCTCAAATTTGGTACACAGGTACATAGGGTACATAGGGTCTCGATATGCAAGATGCCTTTTTCGGTCCGAATCCAAAATCCAAAAATTTGATACACAGGTTCCCTTTGTGGTCCAGTTGTGCAAAATACCTTTTTTGGTCCGATTCCAAAATCCAATATGTCCATCAGGCGGCCATCTTGGATTTCCCTATGAAACTTTGTTATTGCGATTTCTCAGGAACTACTGCATGGATCTTTGTTAAATTTGGTACACTGGTTCTCCTTGTCGTCTAGTTGTGCAAGATGCCTTTTCTGGTCCGATTCGAAAATCCAATATGGCCAACAGGCGGCCATCTTGGATTTTCCCATGCAACTTTGTTATCGTGATTTCTCAGGAAGTACTGCATGCATCTTTCTCAAATTTGGTACACGGGTTCACCTTGGGGTCTAGTTGTGCAAGATACCTTTCCTGGTCCGAAATGCCCCCCTCACTAATTATTTTTCTTACCCATTGAGCTAGGGAGCTGAAACTTACCACACACTTACCTTACCCTTGGGTCAAGCGCTACCATAAAATGTAAAAAAATCCAGGCTGGTCGCTTTGACGACGTCATTTTCAAAAACGGCATTTTTTGGTCGATTTTTCGGCCAAATTTTTTATTTATGCAATTCTTCCGCAGAAACTGCATGATAAATTAGTAAAAATTAATGTGATGTGAAATAAAATAGTTTTTGGCCATTTTTCATCGCGGAATAGCAGAAATTTTGAAGAAATATGACAAAACATCACTTTTCTGGTACCCCACGTGGCCGCCATCTTGAATTTACCCATGATCCTCTGCTCGGGGGTTATGCAAATAGGCTCAAAATGACCCCAATATGATAAACTATAAAGTCCAGGAGTTTCAGCTCTCCGTTTTTGTCGTTCCGGAGATAGCGCAGAAAGTTTGGTACGGGGGGGGGCATTTCGCCCCCCCCCCCCCACGGCCAGGTAGGGTTAAGCTAAACATATTCATCCTATTTTGCCTGGGCTTTTTAGAACCTGTTCAGGTCTTGTGGGCATTTCGCAGCCCTCTCTCCCTAAATATTTTCTTACCCCTTGAGCTATGGGTCTGAATCTACACATACTATACCCTTGCGTCATGCTCTACCAGAAAATGTTAAAACAAAACCCGCTTTGATGACGTCACAGTGACGTCATCTTCAAAACAGACATTTTTTGGTGGATTTTTTGATTTTTTTATTTATGTGTTTTCCTTGCGAAAACTGCATGATAAATTAGTAAATAATAGTCCGATAGGAAATAAAATAGATTTTGCTCGATTTTCCTCCAAGAAAAGCAGGAATTTCGAAGAAAAATGGCGAAAATATCACTTTTCTGATACCTCACATGATCGTCATCTTGAATTTACCCATGATTCTCTACTCAGGGGGTTATGCAAGTAGTTTCAAAAGGACCCATTTTAATAAACTAAAAAGTCGCAGAGGGTCAACTTTCATTTTTGTGTCGTTCCGGGGAGAAAGTTTGATACATTACAGCTATGAACAAAATTCATAGGGAGGTCATACACGAAGCCTAACTTGTAGTTCTGTATATGGACTTATCACAGGAAAAGTTTTGAAAATATTGACCGGTTCAACAACGGACAATCGCAGCCATAGTTCAATAGAACGATCAAATTGCCGTAAAGCACTTAATGGGTTACATTTATCCAACACATTCAACAGTATGTGTAGTTTGCGTATAACTAACCCCATCCTCCTGGAGGAGGGTCAGAAAAGTAGCTGCTCTGAGCCGTGTAGACTTCAGAAACGTTTCTACCTCAAGAATGTCAAAAACTAGGAAGACTTAGGCACTGACACTTGTACTGCTGTGAGTCTGTATAGTGTTTGAGCGATGGCAGATGAGCATTGATACGTTTTTATGCGAAGAGATGTTGAAATTGGCAGGGTAATATTTTCACGGTACTTGGATGTTGTTGTTGTTGTTGTACGTTAAGGGATGTGACGAGATGCTTCTGCTATATAGATATTACCCCGGGTATTTGTGATGCTCTCTGCACAGGGTTGATGATGGTAAGTCTTATGTATACTTTGATCTCTCGAATAGGATAGTGCCTGGCATAGTGTAACTGATTTCATGTAATTTAAGAACAGGGCTAAATTATGAACCATATTTGACAAAATCAAGATCGAGTATATCTCATTTGGTGGAAGGGGGGGGGGGGGCGACCGTGGTAATGGTGAAGTTACTCATCAGCAAGTACTATGGTTACAGTCACCTGGTGATCAAGAAATTTATATAAAATGTTCAGAGAAAAGCTAATTAAATTCCATGCTGTTGCGCTGGAAATGTAACCGGAGTATCATTTTTTCTGTGTTGTGTTGACAATCGCTCTCAGTCTATCACCCCCATCTTCCTTCATTTCGTCCTTCAACCATTCGCAATATCTCGAGAATTTCCGTTATCAAAGTACTGGATTTTAAATTTGCCTTTAACCGCTATAAAAAAAATATATATACCTCGGAAAATTGCCAGCCCACCAAGCCAGCGTAAAAAAGACGTGACGTCATAAAACCACGAATATCTACGGTAATCAGTTCGGTTTAAATTGCTTTCCCCCAATATTCCTTAACTTATACCTTAGCTTATTCCTTAGCTTATTTCATAGCTTTCTGCGGTTTGCATATCAACGAATAAATGCGTAGAGAGTACGTACTTATCGGCCCTATATCAAAGTCGAACAGTCAAAACAGGCGGATTTCTGACGACATTTCCAATTTCCCGAAAATACAAAATATTTTTTTATATAATGCTTCACATCCGATCTTTACACAGTTGTCACCGAGCTGTAATCTACTGTGTCCTATATGACGAAAAATTCTAGGCATAATTAAGCGCAGTGTTATTCCTCTCCAAACCCGCAGGTCGAGAAACCCAAGATAGACTTCTCCGACCAAGACGGCGGGAACGACAGTGGACAGTAATTTTTCTCCGCCCGTTTGGAGGTGTGTGGCAGTGATAGAATCATGAGTTTCCATTGCTACGATACGTTACAAGCTCTGGATACAGCGTGATAACTATTTCACTTCTTGATCTTGCATAATTTTGTTTAGATAATTTTACGCCTACCAGGCGTAACTGATGTTGTTGTTGTTGTTGTTGTAATTGATTTTTTTGTTGTCACTGTCACGTACACATCGATTCTCGTTGGAAATCTGTTTGTAATTTAAATTTCACTATGCCACGAATGAAGAAAAACTATAAAAGCCAACGACAAACTCATTTATTTGGTGAAAGAGAAAAGAAACTGCGAAACGCTCACTTGAAAAACACTCTGCAATCTTGTGAAATGGTAACGAAATGTCAGAAATTGAGCATCAGAAAATATGCATGCAGAAGGTTCGTCTTTCGGTAACCCGAACACAGGGAAGAGGTAAATCTGCTAAATCCAAAAATTCAGAGCGAAACCCACCAAATGTGAAATTTTTTACCATCTGATGAAATGGCTGTCCTATATGGACCATTATGGACAAATCATTTTGTTCATTTAAAATTGGAAGAAGTCATGCGTCAAAAAGACAATGAAGAATTTGTCTTACTACTAAACCGTTTTATTGAAGGTAAATTTACAAACTCAGATTTGGCACTTCTGAAATGTAGGGAAATCAACGAAGATGGTGATTCATGTAAACCTCAGAAAGAACATGTGTTTGTCATCCAACAGAGACGTTGATGAACACAGCAACACAATGCTAGTTTCTCTCTCCCCCCAAATTAACATACCAACATAGGACAGGAAGTATGACGATGCATTAGGCCAGGCTTTGATAAGTTTTAAAATCGCTAAACCAGTTAACCTAGCAACAGATATGAAACTTGCAGTTGGTTGTAGGATGATGTTAACAGTGGATGTCAAAACTGAAGATGGGTTGATCAGTGGTGCTAAAAAGTGACTGGATTTTTTCCTCAAACTTTTCATGTTATACTCCTAAATATGTATTAGTGATATTTCATGATTGAATCGTGGGTAGGCAACAGCGTTCGGCATTCAGAAAACATTTTGCCAAATGACCAGTCAACTTCAATAGCAAAACACTAAATTTGTTTATTTATTGTCATCTGATCGTTACTTGAGGATAATAAGCCTTCCAAACACAAACTCATTACGTGCTCATACCAAATCTGTTCTCAGTGATAAGTGGCTATCGGTTTCTGATTTCATATGATTATTAGAATCTTGGTTGCATCTCTCAGATAGCACTACCGCGATTTCTTCTGTCCAGATTCTCATATCTCACGAAGAAAGGACAGATCATTTACCATTTTCTCTCTAGATTTGTATCTTATACCGCTTATGCCAGTGTTAGGGGCCGTGTGGTCATGTCATCCAAGTTGTCACATGAACAGGTACAATAAAAGCGTACCTGAGATACAACACATACCACGAATCGTTAGATTCTTGGTATGTGCTTTAGAATAGGTTAATAAGAAGACTATACTGTGAAGTCATGTGACTATGTCAGTATGTCGGCACCTCTTCCCACTTCCCTTATATGTGTTGTAATTTCTATGGTGAAATTATGGTTAATGTATCAAAGAACTACAATCTTTTAGATTATCTGGATAATTTCTCAGCACGATTTCCAAAATTGGAATACCTCGTCACAGTCGTTTCCTGTCGACAGAATATGCAAATACGTATCTGTGTTGTAGCATAGTACAATGCTCCAAACGTGCCGACAACTCAGTTATTTCGTTGACTTGAATATCTCCTATCTTGTGTACCAATAAACTGGGTACCCACAATAATAGTAAGCGATTTGAACATAAATCTTATAAAGTAAGATTCATCTCCCAGGAAAATACAAGAACTGTTTTCCTAATATGGATTCTTCCAGTATGTTAGCAAACCTACTTACAAAATGGTTCTTCATTGGACAACATATACATCAACAGACAAGTGTCTGATATGTTTTGTGAAAATATTTCTGTACACTATTCAGACCATTTCTTTGTGCAAGTCGCATTACCTTTCCCATGTCTCCTAGAAGAAAAATCATTTGCTAAGAACATCAGATGTACATACATTCTTCCGGTTGTACATTTCCAGAGTGTCGAAACATTCCAAAAAAGCAAAAAGCTATCAAGGGACGTAATGCTACATGCACCAACTCCAAAAATATAGACCGTATGATACCATGTCAAGCACAAAACAGGATGCTACCACGCCCAACACGAAACAGGATGCTACCATCTCCAACACGGAACAGGGTGCTACCACCCCAAGCAAGGGACAGAGCGCTACCACACCTGACTCGGCACAGGGTGCCACCACATCTACTAGTACAACATCTGACATGCCTGTTAGCACATATGCATGTACCATGGGTCTTATTCGAACCATTAAATTGGAATGCTCTGTTGAACCATCTACCAACCCATCACCTGTAAAAAGGCGAGCGCGTACAGCAATTGGACGACTCCAACTACAATAATCAATGATAAGACTCTGAGCTCCACCTATGGCAGTGATATTATTGGCTATATCCATTATTGGCTATATCAGTCAGCCCAATCAACACCCGCAAACAGGATCACGATACTCAAATTTTTCCTTCAGCCTTCATCAAAGTATATCCGGTGCGTGATAGTCAATCCCACAGCCCACAGGGACACTATGCTGTCTGCAGTCGCGAGTATACGACCACTGAACTGACCATAATTAGATACTCTGGTTCAATTTCCCAATTATTGGAGAAAGACATTAAATTTGAGCATATGACGTCCGCTACACTTCAGCAAAAACCTTTATATTTTGTCTACAGTGAACAGAGTATGGGGTTCATAACCCTTAACAAGCTGGAGTAACAAGAAAATTGGGTCCACTGTAAGTGCGCGAGTGAAGATTATAGCTGACGGAGACTTCCAACATTTAAACGGAAGCACACAACATGACAAGATCATTGCAGATGGGAAAGGTAGTGCAAGACTCTCCACATGGGGAAATTTCCATCCATATTGTCGGTCAGTCAGTCTTGGAAGCCGTCAGACATAATGATTAAACCCTGGCAAGACCAAGAATACATGACGCCACGACATGTAAAACTACGACTCAACACCACCTTATCGACGGCCTTAGCGTGTCTGAAGACCTGACAGAAGTATCAGAAGTAACTTTGAAATCAACGTTGAATTGAGTTATTTGTCCTTGAGCAAGTCTATAAAATGGATGAAATGTTTCGTACTGCTACAAACTCAAGAAGGAGAACTGGTCGTCTGCTCAAATTCTAAGACAATGCAAAAAACATGTAGGATACTACAGGGGGAAACTACCAGGCTCGATACTGCTCCACCTTCAGCTCCAAAGCGCTAGCTGACATGGCAACTACCGTTGACATGAAAGCACGAAGACAGCTAACAGAAGAAGAGATACAGCAACACCTACGCCTAGAAGACAACATTCAGGTCAAGCTGGACTTGAAGACAAATGTGGTAGAATCTGGGAAACTGCACATAACCTCCAACGAGGACCAAGTCCTTTCGAAGGCATTCGACTCTTTTGCATCACGAAGAGATTATATATGTATAACACTTGATTATTTGGATCTCTTAGATCGCACATCTTGCTATTATTTTAGACATTCTACTTGAACAATGTCACTGTTGACCGAACAATGTCGGCTGGTAATTTGTTAATTAATGAATTTCAGGCTTAGCTAATTCTTCACTCACAAACCAAAATTTTCGTTCTGTTCCCATAAATCTTCGCACTGGAACACTGTTCCTTATGCTTCGATGGCAGATTCCATCACGCCCACACATATCCTATGCGGACTCAAATTTTAGTTCATTCAAAACCCCTGAAATTTTAATCCAATCGAAAACCGCACTAGCTTGGCCCGAAGCCTGTTTGAGGGCACAGAATATTCGGCAAACATTAAGTATATACTACGCATTCAAGGTATATCTGGTCCGTGTATTGGCATTTGTCATGGAAGCGCAAGGAAAAGTATCCCACTTACAAGATTTACATGTATGGGAATAGTGAGATTTGTCGCCCGTGAGTTCAGTTACATAAGCCTGAATGTATAATTTGATAATTATATCGTTACTATTTGATACATTCAATAAAACTCTCTCCTACATTACAAATAAAATAATCCATGAGTGACAAAAAAAGAAGAAAAATAGAGCTAAAATTCTGATGCCATAAATATCATAAATGTATCACTTCAACATGACTGTCTTACGAAAGTTCGGTCTGAGCAACTTCAAAAGTCAATTTTGGCAAGTTTGCAATATTGCCAGTGCAAAACCAGTCAAGCCTCAAACTTCTGGCAAAGTGGTTTGCCTGGATATGTTTTATACACATTATCGGTTCAGTGATTTCCCAGATTCTGATGTCATAAATTTAGCCTCCAGTTGACTGTCAAATACATTCAAATGTATACAGTACCCGCTATCCAGTTGTTTCGGCAGAGAAAGGACATTTGATTACGGGATGCGGGTTTCAGTCTGGCTGACCGGAATCGACAAGGTTTTCTAAACCGATCGATATTGATAAACTCGATGGCTATGTTAGGTTACGGATACTACCAGCTGGGGCTATACATCTATCTACCCATGGAGCAAGCCAAAATGCTGTAACGTTACCTTTTGTAATGAATACCTGACAATGAGTATCTGAATACTTCTTCATCTTAGCTTTCGCGCGTGCGTCTGTTTTCCTGATGGTATGATCATTCACTGTTGGTGTGAACAATTTTGGTAATCTCACGTGTAGCTTTCTTCCCATAAGCAGCTCGGCTGGTGTTACTCTATAGTTTCGAAGTTTTTGAGTTCCTGTTTCCAGTTCAGGTTTTCTACCTGTGCTGTTCGCATGGACTTTTCGAGATTCTGCATGAAACGCTCTGCCTCAGCGTTCGCCTTTGGCCAGCAAGGCAGTCATGACAGTAATGATGTGTACCCGCAGTGATGAAAACCGCGGTGATGAAAACCGAGGTAGGTAGAGAAGCATTGAAATTCATGGCCATTGAATGGGGGACCATTGTCAGACTTGAGCACTTGCGGAATACCAAGTTCCGAAAAGACTTTGTCGATGACTGGAATAACAGTGTTAGCACTGGTTGACTTGATTATCTCCACCACAGGAAATCTGGAATATTCATCAATCATCACGAGTAAATAATCTGACGACGGCAAAGATCCACTGAAACATGTTGCCACGGGGCACTTGGTAATTCACTCATCTGTAGTGGTGTACATGTTTTGGACTCGGTTACTATCTGGCATGCAAGGCATTGGTTGATTTCCTCTTCAACCAGCTTATCTATTCCTGGAAACCAAACTACTTCTCGCAGTAAGGATTTTGTTTTCACCATACCTTGGTGACCTTCATGCGCTAGTTTCACAGCTTTCTGGTGCAAAGATTTTGGTAGGACAATCTTTGAACCTTTGAGAATAACATTGCTATCAGAGTTCACCGTTAGCTCATCACGGACCTTGTGGTAAGCTTTCATTTCACGATCAGCAGGTTTCAGTTGTGTGGCCCAGTTTTCACTTTGTACACACTCCATCACTTTGGTTAGTTGGGTCGTTGGAGGTTTCTGTTCTAACCTCATCTAGGATCATAGCTGTTGGAAGACGATTCCCCTACAGGAATGTCACATATTCTTCCGCACACTTCTGATGTCGTTGAGAATGGCTAAGGTTTGATGGGTGTCGACTTTCCCGCTGCGATGAATCACTGTGTAGTCATATTTCTGTAATCTTAGAGCCCATCTTTCTATCCGTGCAGGTGGTCTGGCTTTAGGATTGTTGAAGAGTTCCATGGGTTTGTTGTCTGTAACAATGAAGAATGAGGCACCATCTAGATATAGATCGAAATGCTCACAGGCCCAGACTATTCCAAGTCCTTTTCGTTCTACCTGAGCATATCTCTGCTCCACAGGTGATAATGCACGTGATGCGTCAACCACCTCGCTGGGGGTCTAATAACACCCCAGCCACCAGTCAGATTTTTGGACCGGATTCGGGGCCTTCGCGCACATCGCCGGAAGTGACATCATTTATAGTAAAATAGATGTTTGCCGAACATTTCGATTACTTTTCAAGTCTGCATAATACCTCTGTTGACCTAGCGTTAAAAAGAATTATCTGTAGATAATTTTCCCTGTTTATCTGGACAGAGCATATGAAAAGTAGTTCGCTCATGTGCAACACTAAAGGAGTTGTTCGGCCGGATTCAAACTGAACCGTGCGTTGGTTGGTTTCCCCTATACGTAATAGCAACGTAGTAAAGGTCAACTTCCGCTATTGGTGGCAGGGACAATCTTTGAACCTTTGAGAATAACATTGCTATCAGAGTTCACCGTTAGCTCATCACGGACCGTGTGGTAAGCTTTCATTTCACGATCAGCAGGTTTCAGTTGTGTGGACCAGTTTCCACTTTGTACACACTCCATCACTTTGGTTAGTTGGGTCGTTGGAGCCTGCGAAATGGAGCATGCGCTATGGGGAGGTTAGTGACGCGTATGCCACTATTCAGGCATCGCTATCAGGTTCTGATCGCTGGGTGAGGATTCCTGCCAAACCAACGGGACTGGCATCCACAATCAGTTCTGTTGTTTTCTAAGTGTCGAAGTAAGCCATCACTGTCTCACTTTTCAACTCTCGTTTCAGTTTCTTAAAGGCTTCTTGATGTTGGGTCGACCACTCAAAATTCACATTTTTCTGGGTTAGTGATCTTAGAGGCTGTGTGATCGTGGAATAGTCGGGAATAAATCGCGCACAGTAGCCGGTCATTCCTAGCAGGCTTTTAACTTCAGAAGCGTTGGTTGAAGGGCTCATTTCTCGAATGGCTTCTACTTTCTTCGGATCAGGAGACATTCCTTCACTACTGAATTTGTATCCATAGAAATTCAAGGAGCGCTTGTTGAACAGCCATTTGCTTCTGTTTAGAGTGATGTTGTATTCTCTAAGGCGCTACATCACTCTCTCTAGGCTGGCATCATGTTCTGATTGAGTTTTTCCAAAAACGAGTATATCGTCACTTAAGTTCATTGTTCCTGGAATTCCATCGAGAACCTGGCGTATGGAATCCTGAAAGACTTCAGAAGCTGATGAAATCCCGAAATTCAGACGTTTGTATCTCCTGAGGCCAACATGAGTAGTAAAGGTTGTGATATACCTTCACTCGGGTGCTAGTTCCAACTGGTGATATGCCTTGTTTAAATCCAGCTTGGAAAATACTGTGGCACCGTTTAGGTCATGTACCATGTCATCCACTGTGGGTGTAATATGCCATTCACGCTTAATGGCTTTGTTTGGCAAACGCATATCCACACATATTCTCACTTGATCCGGGTTTTTCGGTTTTGGGGCGATTACTATGGGCGAAACCCATGGTGTAGGACCATCAACTCTTTCTATGATGTCCATAGCTTCTAGCTGTTCTAGTTCTTTCTCTACTCGCTGTCTCATATGAAATGGAATCCGTCTATGAGGTTGGGTAACAGGGGTACATCTGGATCGATCTATCGCTGTAGTTTGTCAACAAACTCTTCAGTTTGGAATCCGATGTTTTGGGAACCGGTTTTGGGGGTTGGTCCAGAAGTGTCGTTTTACCACTACTGCTGGTACGTTTTGGGTGTTGGTCCAGTACTGTCATTTTAACACTACTACTGGTACTTTCCTTGGGTTGTTGATCAGTGATGAGAGACTGGATAACATTCAGTAACCCAAATTCTACTGCAGTTTGATAACTCAGTAGAGAACCTCCTGTACCTGGAACAATCAGAAATTTCACCAAACCAGTCTTGGTCGATGTTTGAAGGTTGACACGAATCTTGCCTAAGATTTTCAAAGCTTTGTCAGATGCATACGGAAACACTTGTGCACTAGTAGGTTGAAGATCAACATTCTGTTTGATTTTCTGGAATTTTTCTTCATCCATCAAGTTCACACTCGCACCTGAATCTATGAGCATCTGTAGTTGAGTATTTTCAATGAGCAGGTCAAGCTTTGGAGCTTTTGAAGTAGAGTGTGCTATAGTGTAAACATACTCATCATCAAAGGAAGATTCCTCATACTGGAAACGAAGTGTAGATTTTTCTGATGAAACGTTGTGTACATGCTAACTTCCTGGTTTTGTTGTGGACTGATGACTAGCTAGTTTTGACAAACAACAACGAGCATAGTGATTAGGCCTTTTGCAGAAATCCCACTGTTTGCCGAACGCAGGGCAGGCTTGGGGGCCATGTTTATGTGGAAATGTTCCGCCACAATTTCTGCACTTTTTATTTCTATCAGCCGGGTTAGCAGATTTAGGTTTTGCATCCTGATTCTTGGTGAATTCTGACTGCTGTGGACGTCTACGTTTTGTGTAGTTAGACTTTAAGGAAACAAAATTCACTGACCTTGTATCTGGTTTTTCAATTTCCTCGGTCTGTTATTCTGAAATCTCCATTGAACGACCCAAGAGCGAAGAACTCTACGACGAAGTCGGGTTGATATGCACTTCTGTATAATCTGAGATTTGATTTTCCCGTTTAAATCTGTAAACTCACAATTCACTGCAAGTTGTCTCAGTCTAGTGTGCAACACATCCAAAGTTTCGCCTTGTTTTTGATCAGACTGTCTAAACACATAGCGTTCGTACTCTGTGTTTTTCTTGGGCTGAAGATAGGCGGTGAGTTTCTCCAAAGCTGTTTTGTAATCGCCTGCATCTGCCGTATCAGATAACGTATCGAAGATATCCTGAACTTCTTCTCCCGAATAATGTAGTAGAAGGGCACGTCTTCTAGCTACGAGAAAATTTTCGAACCGGGAGACCCACTTAGTCCACCGCGTTGAAACAGTGTTCAAATCGCTCGATACTGGAAATTTGGGAAAAGGTGGTAAAACAGAAGCCATGCTGCGTTAGTACGTGCGTTTGACGGTACAGTTCAAGCAACAGTTTGTTGTATAGTTGTTCCCACGTGTTTTTCATCCAATTTTCGTCGCCAATGTAATGTTGTTCAGAAATAATAAACGCAGTTATTCGGAAGATCAGGATTGTGTATTCTCTGTTCATAACTGAGGCGCCACAACAACACGTGGCTTAGCAGGTTGTATCAAACATCAGGACCACGACAACAGTCGGACACGGACTCACTACACCACACCTTTGTGTATTACAGAGACCTAAGCCAGACAATACCCTACTTAACACAGCAAACACCATTGTATGTGCAGTAAGGCACTGAAACGATCTCTGTATATTTGGGTATCATTTATTTGCATACATTGTTGCCAAAACTTCCATTTTAGAGAGGTATAGTTATCTCCAACCTGGTAAATCAACTATTTATTCGAACAACTGATATCAATTATTATATCACAATATTATATCACAATATTATATCACAATATTATATCACAATATAATGTTGTTTTTCAGAAAAATATGGAGTTCACATGAATACTACCAGGTTATAAAACAAAATACAGACCGAAGGTAATACACTAATACGGAAACGATCCATGTTTGGTTCAAAATAATTTTATAGAAGATAATAATTAACGCATGTTTTAATATTATTATTCTGATCTTTACATCACGTGTCATTGATTCCGCGACGGATCTAGTATCCATTCACTTACTTATGATTCAAGAAAACGTCATGACATGAATATACAGATTAAACATCGTTTCTAATCTTTTTGTTCGTTGTCGGGATTCTATTTTTGAACGCGATATGTGTATTTGACTGGCATTCGCAGAACAATGTGATCGCCCGAGAAGCTAAGAAACGGACCAAATTAATGATAAGAAAAAACGGACATGTAGAAATTGGGGCCCTCTTCGAGACGATCGATAAATTTTACATCCACCTGGAAAATCGGGACGTTTTGATCGAGATACAACCTAGAGGGAACGTGTGGGACGGTTCTGCTCTCCCGATTTCAGACGAGGAGGCATCGAGAAGTTGCATCGATCACTTGAAAATCACCGACTAGTATCCGAGAGGACAAGGCAGGACAGTATTCATGCAAGATCTCTGTCTACGTTTCTGAACTTTCGTCTAAATCCCATTTATCTTATATAAGTAATAAAGTGTGACTGAGATACAATATTCAAGAAAACGACTAGAAATTCACTGGGGGGAAAAATCATACTCTGGAATTCTATCAATTTTCTCCAATCTAGGATAACCAAGATGGTAAATCAAGGGAATACCGTCTAGACGCAGCTCTATGAAAAATTTGTGCGAAATGTTCGTCGATAATCTACGAGATTCCATAATAACCCAGTCACGACAATTTCCGCCTTTTCTCATAGACAATAATTGACGTTTTATTCAACTTCGGACGGCACGTTGTTTAAGAAATAATGTTTTCATAGGCGTGCTAAATCGTTAATTTACGCTCGGTTAGTGAGGGAAAATTTATAAACATCCCGCACTAACCGTGCGCAAATTAACGATTTAGCACGCCTATGAGAACATTATTTATATTCAATTGCACTACTCAAATTGATTGTCAACAAAGATTACAATGAAGGATTGAAAAATATGGTAAGCGTTCACAACCTTTCTTCTCTTTGTTGAAATGTGCCGTCTGCCTCGGTTGGCAGCGTATCAGTATCAATGGACGAGTTTATGTGGTCTCTCAGAAGAGGGCGCATTGAAACATACATGCATACAAGCCTATTTGTGTGGCATTCTTAATCAATCACGATGGAACCAACAGTTAAAATTGAAACAGAAATTTACGTCTTTAGTAAATATTAATTTACAGCTTTTTCTCAAACAATGAAAAATGTTGCCAGTATTTATTTAATTAGGAAGGAAATTTATGTTCACTGTGCTATTGGAAACATTGACATTTTGAGAAAAAAAATCGCCAAGATGTGATGACTGTGGAACAGAAGTGAAATTAAAAACATGTGAGGTCGTTTGTAATGTCTGTGACATCATATCAATGATATCAGAATTGTCTGAGGCAGCTATATCGCTCAGACTCAACCTGAAAGGTGGCACAAAATGCAGCTCTAAATGACATTTTTATACTCACGCTTTCCAAAAGCGGACGTATTATGGGATGGGGCATTCAGGTCGTACGTCTGTGCACCCGCTTCAAGCAGAACCGTGGAAGTTGTGGATCTCACGCAATGGTTGATGTAACGGGTAATCTTTAGATTTAGATGCGTTTAGTCCGTCATTCATAATCCAGCCGTCGTCCATTAGAGAATATCCGCGTCCATAATCCAAAGACCTATTCCATATTCCATATAACAGTATTAGCATCAAATTCAAAAAGACAATCATAGTATACATAAACATAGGCTTGTTTCCTGCAAGAGAGAAGCGGTCAACAGTTTTCAATGATGCCGGCAAGACATCATGATGTTCCAAAAATATCAAATCCGTATCGCTGATCAGTACTCTTAATCCATAATATTCGTTGTAAAGTCGTCATCTAAGTCACGCTTTGATTGTGACTGTTCATATGAGTACCATGAGGATCTTGAAGTACATGGGTTCATACGGCCCCTAGCCCCGGGTTAAGCGGAATTACACACAAGTTACGAAACGTAACGCCATAGATCTTACATCCACCTGAAAAATCGGGACGTTTTGATCGAGATACAACCTAGAGGAAACTGCATGGGACACGTCTGGGACGGTTCTGCTCTCCCGATTTCAGACGAGGTACAGGCAGACGAGACTTTCTCCTGCAATTTATCACCCGCCCTGTGAAATGGGTTCTCCTGAGTGAATACCTGTGCGTGTCAAGATCACTGGTGTAGATTTCGTACTTCACAAAGTTCTTAACCGTGGTAAATCGTGTAATAATTGCACGGTTATCAGTGTATAATAGGGGTAAGTGTTATAGAATTCGGTATTTTCTACCGCCTAACAAACCAACCTTTTCGGCGGGAGTAATCCCTTTGATGTTCAGGCAATGATGCCGTATTTGGATAATGTTTTCCGATATTGTTTACAATACTGGTCCACGTGCTACCCTGTGTAATTACTGTGAGCGTGATTTTGAAATTGTTTGACCAAACTAGCCACCTGTTTGGCTAACAAATCTAGTTTGAAATTCGCACGGGATTTATATAGCATTGAAGTCAGATATAATATTTCGTGATATTATATCTGAGTTTAATGAGATTGAATTTTATCTTCTTTACGAGTCACATTTGGACCGAAATGAACAAACGTAGAGGATATAATTCGAATATGTGAGTAACGAGATTATGCCAATTGTTCCACCGCCTCTTATTCTTTAACGCCTGAAGTAACTTTTTATCCCAACCTTGCAAAAGCAGAGCGCAAATACTAGTATTAGTAATGGATGTACTGATCGATAATCCAAAATCTTATTTTTCAGCAAACATATACCCCAGGTGACATTCTTCGCACAATTTCGAGAAAAATCCTGTCACACTTTAATTTTTTACATATTGTGGTTCATTTATCACAAAGTCGCTTCTATTTCTTGATACACCATAACTTCAATACCGACTAATATACTATTATCCGTACTGCACAGGGTTCTGGCTGCTGGCGGTGTGACGGCTGAACTCTTGTTTTGTTTTCTGCAACTGCCGGTCAATACTGAGGTTAAGTAATCAGCCAGGCAGAAAATATCAGAATTGTCTGAGGCAGCTATATCGCTCCGACTCACGCTTTCCAAAAGCGGACGATCAGGCCGTACGTCCCCGCCCGTCTGTTTATTGCCCGGACACTATATTTTCAATAGTAATGGAAATGTACGCGGTGATAACCTTAGCAATGGGAGAAGGCGATCTCTAAAGTTACGCTCGCATGATCTTCAAGTGTTTGTGACAAAAACCGATAAGAATAACACTACGATAATCATGAATAATGATTCTTATATAGAGGAGGCCAACTCCCAACTATACGAGAAAATTCACTATAGAGGAATAGTCAGTATTGATACAGTATAGTGTCATGGTATTGTAGTCTATTATTAGACATTGTGGATGTTTCTGGAATCCAGGGCTGACGCAAGCTTGTTTACGCACTATTATTATATTATTTTCTGGAAGACTATTGTAAATTGTATCTAGGTCAGATGATGCGGTAATGCTGTGTATTCTAGAGGCTTTTCGATTGGCAGAATGATCTGGAATGCCTCATTGAGTATAAATAGTGCATCATAGAGTATAAATAGTGCATCACTCAGTCATTCAGGAGGGAATTCAAACTGGCTTTTTATGTGGGTCTGTGTTACTATCTGGATTTACCTTTGCCTGTAACTACGGACTGCTGTACTCCTGTGTCTTAACTGTTGGCTGCTGCATAACCTACGTTATTTGTTAGCGGCTATCGGATATTGGACATTTACTGGGACTGTGTGCAACTGAGCAGTGTTGGATTACCATTATTCAGAAGGACTGTAAAGTGTACACCGGTATAGCAGGGAACAGTAAGACTATAATTCCTACATCTATTTGTTGTATTAACCTTACTTAAATTGTGTATGATTTTAGTATTGTAAATACATATTTGATTGTTAATCCTTGATTTCACACTTCTTTCTGTTACGGTAAAAGCTGACTTAACAGAAATTGAGGGCCTGTCCGGGAAGTTTGTTTACATTATTGATCAGCTGGCGGCTTTGCAACATATTTATAAATTGATACCGCATTACAACATTGTCTAAATGTGTGAAGTTAGGAGTACATTATCAGAATGTCATTTGACCCAGCACAATTTGCCTTGGAGCCTAGTCAGGAGGTATTTAACGAACTACGCAACGAGGATTTGTTCGCGCTGTGTAAATTCTTACAAATTAAAGTTAAAACATCTTTGAGAAAGCAATAAATTAAGAAACTCATTATTAATCATTTTGCCAGCAAACAAATTTGGAATGAAAGTGATTTTGATTTAACTGAGGAAACAGCTGATGATTTGGAAATAAGGAAATTAGAATTGCAAAATCAGCTGGAATTAAAGAAATTAGAATTAGAATTAGAGAGAGAAAAGTTAGAAAAAGACAGAGAATTAGAGAGAGAAAAGTTTCAGTTAGTATGAAGCATATGGAATTACAGTCGCAAAGAAGTCCTCCTGCACATGCATCTGTTCAATCACAATCAAAATTTGATGCGTCTCGTCAAATACGTCTCGTCCCACCATTTCAGGAAAAAGAAGTTGATAAATATTTTCTGCATTTTGAGAAAATTGCTGAAAATTTAAACTGGCCAAAAGAAAATTGGAGTTCACTTCTTCAAAGTGTTTTGATCGGAAATGCAAGGGACATTACACTCAATTGACGGTAGAGCAAGCATTATATTATGTTACAGTGAAGGATTTAATCCTTAAAGGTTATAAACCAGTTCCTGAAGCCTATAGACAAAAGTTTCATAGTTGTGAAACAGAAAACTCTCAGAATCATGTAGAATTTGCTCGTTCACAAGAACAGTTGTTTGATAGGTGGTGTGCCTCGGTTAAAATTGACAACAAATTTAAAAGCCTTAGACAGCTTATGCTGGTAGAGGAATTTAAAAGGTGTATCCATGGTGATATTAGAACATTTCTTGATGAAAATAATGCATCAGGTTTTGCTGACGAATACCCTCTGACACACAAATTATCATTTGTCAGTGCTGTTAAGCCAAGTTCATTCCAGCCTAATCTCTCAGGTAACATACCCAGTTCTTTCTCAGGGCCTAAAACTTTTAACCCCAGTTACAAAGATCAAAAGTCAAACACAAAGTCTCAGTCACCCACTTTTACCACTCAAAATAAATTTCCCGTTTGCAAGTATTGTAAGAGAGAAGGCCATTCAATGAATAATTGTTTTAAATTGAAAAGAAAACAACAGATCAAGCCCTTCAAAAGCCCAGTGGTTTTCTCACTTCAAGATCTATACCCAAGCAGGTTAGTGACGTTCATAGTGTATATGACGTTAAGATGGCCAGGGACACTGTTCCTATTAGTTCTATCAAGGATAAGGTTGACAGTTTTTCAAATCCTGTTATGGAGATTTTTGAACCATTTATCCACAATGGTTTTGTATCACCTTCAAGTGATTTGTCTAATGCTACTCATGTGAAGATTTTGCGAGACACAGGCGCCTCCCAGTCTTTTTCGTTGGCAGATGCTTTGCCGTGTTCTGACTCTTCATCTGCAGACAGTAATGTCCTGATTAAAGGGGTAGATTCTGTAAATTATACAACCGTTCCGCTCTATAACGTTCATCTGTCTTCCGACTTGATTTCTTCTGGGCCTGTTACAGTTGGTATTAAAGGTAGTTTACCATTTGAGGGTGTTCAATTACTTCTTGGAATGATCTTGCGGGAGATAAGGTCGGGGTTAACCCGATTGTAACTGACAAGCCTTGTTTGGATCAGATCCATGATCCAGTTGAAGACGAAATTCGAAGTTTGTATCCTGCTTGTGCAGTTACTAGAGCCATGAGTAAATTGGCTGAGAAGTCTAAAAAGTCTCTTAAAGATGACGTCATCGATGACGTTTGTTTGGCCGACACGTTCGTGTGTTTAAATGATAAGGATGATAAGCCACATTTTGATAGCAAATTGGAATGTTCTAATGACAAAATTTCAAAATCACGGCTGATTAATGACATTGGACATTTCCAAGTTGTTTGATAGGGCAGTAGATGAGTGTGATGTAACTCAAGAGCCTGTGTGTTACTTTTGTAAGAATGGTGTTCTTATGCGCAAATGACGACTACTAGATGTGTCACCGGATGATGAGTGGGCAGTTAAGTATCAGATTGTATTACCAAATTCATATCGTTCAGATATCCTCAGACTAGCCCATGAAAAACCTCTTCCAGGCCATTTAGGTGTTAACAAAACATATTACAAAATTCTAAATAATTTCTATTGGCCAAATTTATAGAAAGATGTTACGGACTTTTGTAGGTCATGCTACACATGTCAAATGGTAGGAAAACCAAATCATACCAAAGGCCCCTCTACAGCCAATCCCTGCATTTGAGGAACCATTTGGTAGGGTGATTATACATTGTGTTAGTCCATTACCAAAAACAAAGCCAGGCAATCAATACATGTTAACCGACATGTGTACTTCAACCAGGTTCCCTCAGGCCATTCCTCTACGGAATATTAAGGCTTAGTTACTAAAGTTTTTCACACCTGTCGGCTTACCTCAGTCCGTTCAGTCTGATCAGGGATCTAATTTCATGTCAGGAATTTTTCAACAAGTCATGCATGAATTCAGTCCATTTGACTTAATTTTTGATCATACAGTTATAGGACCACTTAAACTGCTAAAGGAAAAGTTCCTAGACAGTGATCTTGAATCATGTAGTCTCTTACAATATTTGTCGGACTTTCGCGCCAGGTTGACTAAAGCATGTGATTTGGCCATGTCAAATTTAAAGTCAGCACAAAAATGTATGAAAATAACCTATAATAAACATGCCCTTAACCCTATCTGGCCTGGGCTTTTTGGGACCTGTCCAGGCCTGGGGTGGGGCGAAATGGCCCCGCCTAATTATTTTTCTTACACCTTGAGATAGGGGGCTGAAACTTATCACACTACAAGCTCAAGCTCAAGCTCTACCAGAAAATGTGAAAAATCCAAAATGGCCGCTTTGATGACGTCACAGTGACGTCATTTTCGAAAACGGCATGATGTGAAATGAAATAGTTTTTTGCCCACTTTTCATCGCGAAAAAGCAGAAAATTTGAAGAAAAATGACAAAAACATCACTTTTCTGCTACCCCATGTGACCGCCATCTTGGATTTACCCATGATCCTCTGTTTGGGGGGTTATGCAAATAGGCTCAAAATGACCCCAATATGATAAGCTATAAAGTCACGGAGTTTCAACTCTCCATTTTTTGTCGTTCCGGATATAGCTCAGAAAGTTTGGTAGGGGGCCATAATGGCCCGCCAGGCCAGGTAGGGTTAAACGAAGTTTCAAACCTGGTACTGGCTTTTCTGCCTTTTCCTGGTAATCCACTTAAGACTAGATATTATGGTCCTTATGTCATTGAAAAGAAATTAAGTGATCTTAATTATGTAATTCAGACTCCTGACAGGCGTAAGTTATGTCATGTAATTATGTTAAAGTTATACATAGACAGAGATATCACTAACAGCACTGTACACCATGTCAGTGTAGTTAGTTCTGACCCTGATAACAATGAAACTCGTGAAAAGCCCATGACAGCGGCGAAATTACAGAACTTTGATTCCAAGTTGTGTCATCTCGAACCAGCGAGTCAGGAAGAACTTCGAACTCTGCTCAGTCAATATGAACATTTGTTTCCCGATATACCCACTGGGACTGATCAAATTTCACATGACGTCAATGTCGGAGATTTTAATCCAGTGAAGCAGCACCCATATCGTTTGAATCCCATTAAACAAAACTATCTGAAAAAAAGAGATTCAATATTTATTGGACAATGACTTCATTGAACCAAGTAAGAGTAACACCTTGTATCCTCGTTCCAAAGCCTGATGACAGTTACCGGATTGATAAAGTGGGAAGTGCCAAGTTTGTGTCAAAGTTTGATCTTCTGAAAGGATTTTGGCAAGTTCCATTGACAGATCGTGCGAAGGAGATATCAGCATTCGTGACTTCGGAGGGTCTGTTCCAGTACAAAGTCATGCCATTTGGAATGAAAAATTCTCCAGCCACGTTCCAGCGGCTCATCAACTGTGTGACTTCTGGTTTGGAAGGATGTGAGACTTGCATTGATGACGTCATTATCTACAGCTATACATGGGAAGTTCATCTTCAGAGAATTCACGCACTGTGCAATCGATTAAGTGACGCCACGCTGACAATCAACCTTGAAAATAGTGAATTTGGACATGCACGTGTGACATTCTTGGGTCATGTTGTAGGTCAGGGTCAGGTAATACCTGTAGATGCTAAGGTTAGTGCTATCTCGCTATTTTCAAGACCACCATGTAGGAGACAACTGATGCGTTTCTTGAGTATGGCTGGTTACTACAGAAAATTTTGTCCAAATTTTTCAGATATTACTGAGCCTTTAACTCAACTCTTAAGAAAAAGGGCAAGTTTTGTTTGGATCGATGAATTTGAATCAGCTTTTGAAAACCTGAAATCCATACTCAAGAGCGCGCCAGTTCTTTCAGCACCAGATTTAGATTCATCTTTTAAACTGGCTGTAGATGCTAGTGATGTTGCTGCTGGTTCAATTTTGTTACAAGAAGATATAGATGTTGTAGATCACCCAATATGTTATTTTTCACGTAAATTTGACAAACATCAGAGAAATTATTCTACAATTGAGAAAGAATGTTTGACAATGATATTGGCTTTACAACATTTTGATGTTTATCTTCCTTCCTCATCATTGCCAATTACTGCATTCAGTGACCACAATCCACTTGTTTTCATAAGTAAGTTGAAAAACAAATATCAAAGATTATTGAGATGGAGTTTGATGTTACAAGAATACAATATTGAAATCAGATAAATTAAGGGCAAGGACAATTTGATTGCTGATTGTTTGTCTCGCATATAATGTTTTGAATTGTCAAGAAAGTTCCAAATTCTCTACGGGAAATAAAATGCTTAAACGTAAAATGAAATCTCGCAACAGTATAAGTCATAGACCTATACGTTCCAGGCTCCTATATGATCAGAACTATTCTGAACAAACACTGGCAAATAATCACAACGACAACCAAGACCACTAAAGTCTTTCCTTGTGCACCTCAATTAGTATTCAGAAGATGTAGAAATCTTAAGGAAATGCTGAAAAAGTTTACGCAAAGTAAATCTCAATTTAGAAATTGTCTCGAATATATGAGACAGCGGCTAAATTCCTATAGATTCTATTAATCCTATCGGATCTGGGCGATTTGGGATGTACCGCAGCCTGTGGGAGGTTGAGTGCTCCCCTATATATTTTCGCTATCGCTAAGGCTAGAGGGCTGAAACTTACAAACTATATCTTTGGGTCAAGCTCTACAAGAAAATGTTAAAAAAAACAAGGTGGCCGCCATGATGACGTCACTGTGACGTCATTTTCAAAAGGAGCATTTGTAAACGATTTTTCGGTCAGAATTTACGAATTTTTTATTTTTGTTTTTTCTTTGCAAAAACTGCATGATAAATTAGTAAATAATAATCTGATATGAAGTATGAAGTTTTACCCATCCACTTTTCCACACAGAAAAGCAAAATACTTGAAGAAATATGACGAAAACATCATTTTTCTGGTACCCCACATGGCTGCCGTTTTAAATTTACCTATGATTCTCTGTTCGGGAGGTTATGCCAATAGGCTCAAAATGACCCCATTATGATAACCTATAAAGTCAATGAGTTTCAGCTCTCCATTTTTTGTCGTTGTAGAGATAGAGCAGAAAGTTTGGTAGGGGGCATTTTGGCTCGCCCTCCCTCAGACCTGGTAGGGTTAATGGGGGAGGGGAGGGAGGGGGAATGAATCAGGGGTTTTCGCGATACTAAGACATACGGTTTTGTAAAAGGCATAGAACCGCGTTGAATCAATGTACTGAATTTTTGAGTAATTATTGCGAAACTTTTCTGGTACCCCCACATGACCGTCATTTTAAATTTACCATGCTTCTCTGCTCGCGGGGGGGGTCATGCAAATAGGCTCAAAACTACCCCAACAGAGGAGGGGGGGGGACGGAAAGTGTTCCCCCCAGACCAGGTAAGATTAACGCAGACTCCTGATGATGAGCTAGCGTGTGATATTTTATACACTACGTAATATCCGAATAAGCCCGAAACATAGTTATAGAATATGCAAATATGTGTGCAAACATTAATTTTGAACATATTTCCTGGCTGTGTCGAGTCTGAACAACCCGAAGTTGTGAGTGTTCTTCATGAACATTTCCTTCTCACCCATACACTTTTATAATAGAAAAGCCCTTAACTTTCCTCTGTGATGCCTTTGTATTGATTGAAAATTTATTAAAGTGCAATTCATTCCAGAGTTTAATCTTGTTGCAATTTTTGGTTGGTATATACACCAGTGAGAAACTCACATGGTCAATTTGTGCGACTAGGTAATTTCTATGGCAACCAAATGACCTACCCTTCACATGGCCATCCATCATGTGTGGAGGATGACAATGTGACGGGTACAACATTTCTCTGACTAGGTCATTTCCATGGAACCAATGGTCCTTCCTCCATCTGGCTATCCATATTCGAGCAGTTAATAATCTAGTCATAATTATTGATTTGTGTATACATCACGGTGTGACGATGTGTCGCACACCAAATTTATGTAATCAAGTCATTTTCGTGCAGAATAAATATCTGATAAACAAAAACGTTTTAAGCACTATCAACTGAAGGCTGTCTTTGTCTTGCTGTCTGATTGATGCAGAATCTCCCTATCTGACTGCGACTATGGAGTGAGATAAACTTACATTCAACCACAAATTCACAGGAATGCAGTCTTGCAACCTCGACCACGCAAGGAAGAATAACGCAAGGAAAATGAGATTATTCTTGCACTTGCATGACATACAGGAAACAAACATGCAAGGATTCCCAGGATGCAAGGAAGACATAAGGATAAATATTTTTTTTCCTATCGGTATCCTTGCATCGAGATGTGATTGCACCGTCCTCGACATTTTCTACAGGAAAATTTTTTTCGCGCAAGGAGTACCCAAGAAAAATTACATTATCCTTGCACTTGCATCATCCATGTATATCATGCAAGGCAGACGTAAGGATAAAGTATTTTTCCTATGGTATCCTTGCATCGAGATGTAATTGCATCATCCTTGCATTTTCTACAGGAAAAACACTTTTCGCCCAGGGAAAATCACGTTGTTCTTGCACTTGCATCCATCATCCATGCATGTCATGTAAGGACGACGCAGGGATAAAGTAATTTTCCTATCAGTATCTTTGCATCGAGATGTACTTGCTTCATAATTGATGTACCATTCTTGCATTTTCTACAGAAAAACTCTTCGTACAAAGATTTGTCTCAAGGAGTATTACACTTGCATTGACCTTGTATGGTGTACAAAATACTCGTGTACTTGACTGGCACAATCCTTGCAACTTTTTACAATTTCGGAATTAGTCTTGCATGTATCTTGCTCCCAGAAAACCGATAGAAATATTACCTTTTCCTATCATCATTCATGCGTCATTCTTGCACTGTATATGTAAGGGCAATGCAAGGCGCCTTGCATTTATTTTTCAGTAAGGGAGAAGGCAGTAAAATCGATTTTATTTCTTGAGGCGGGGATGTACAGGATAGAATTGCCATCTTTCTACACCAAAATGACAAGAGCTCTTCCGTTCTGTCTTCGCCATAGCAGCTGTCAAGGTATACAAATGCGATCCAGAAGTGTCATAATTACTGTATCAGGCTGTTGCGTGAGTGTACAGTCTGGTATTTCGTCGAGTATGTTGATAAATATTTATCACATTGTGAAGAGTCATTTTCCTCGATGTCTTCTGACGGTATCTATCAAAAACCCGAAAGAAATAATTCCTTAACACTTGTGTCTATAACTTGTGTGAAATGTACATGTGTCAAGTGCAGGGGTTCACTGGGAGATTCTATTTTACGAGACGAGAGAGGAAGGAGTCATCTGCTTCATAAAATCATACAACAAATTACGATATGGAATTTCTTTCTCAATTTTAACTTCTGTTTTCATCGTGAAATTAATTAACAAAGCGACACAAATAGACCTAAATTCAAGTATTTCCAAAGAGCCTGGCTCAGCTGACAGAATAACTCTCCATTTGAGAGACCACATATGTTTTCAACGTTTCATTATAATCTTTATTGATAATCAATTTGGGTAGTGCAATAGAATAGAAACAATGTTTTCATATAAACTATAAACTTTCCCACACTAAAATAACCATTGAGGGCGCCTATGAAAATATTATTTCTTAAAGAAATCAACGTTAAACATCGTAAATACATCGTGAACCAGACATGCAGCATTGGTTCCTTTCATCTGTTCTGTGATGGACCATAAACTGGATTAAATCTCAGCAGATAATCTGACATTACTGTTTATGGGGTATATATAGCTTCCGATGATAATTTTTTTCTGTATCTGCAAATACATGTACGCAATTTTCCTCGCACAACTTGCCCCATTGGCAGCACTCACGCACACAAACTCGAGTAGACAAATTCGCCCGAAAAAGTCTTTGCCCCCCCCCCCCTCCGTGCTGCTGAACATGAAAGCCATCTCCATCCATCCACGGTACATAACGATGTGTATTCAAATATAGCACGATGGTACGATGGTACGGTGGCACGATGGTACGATAATACGATGGTACGTTGCTACGAGGGTACGACGGTACGATGAAACGATGGAATCACGATGTGTATTCAAACATAACACGACAGTACGATGTAAACAATTAAACTATCTGGTCATGCATGGTGTAATAAGGCGTGAATTCCTGTATATAACGCGACACACCAAATTAAAGCTCAGTCATTTCCTTTCACGCAGTGGTGGTCCAGTGATCCTGTTGTGGCGTTAAATTGATATCGTGTTACAGGGGCGATGGCTGGTGAATTGACAAGCATTGTTTTAACGAACTGGGTGTTTGGTGGTGTGTGTGTGAGGGGGAGGGGAGGGGGTGAAGGAGATGGTGTATTTCGAGGGGGGGGTGATTGATTATGGTAACACAATTGGTTGATGGCGAAAATATTCAGAAAATCTAACTGTATTCTGTATTTTAGCTTTATGATCATATGAATAAATTGGTAATATCATAATAATAGCGAGACGCAAGCCCTGATTTAACCCGACGTTAATTTGACTTTCAACAGATGACCTTCAACAGGTGGTAATGTGAAAAGCTGTATTTGAGATCACATGATATTTTCGTTTAAGCAGGCGACAATGGCGACCATATTGTGAAAATGCAAATAAACTTGCCCGTACGTCACAGGGGGAGATGTGAATTAGTTAACTCCGTTTATTGTGGGGAGAGGGGGGGGGGGAGGGAGGGGTTAAGGAAGTAACGAAAAGTTTATCTTCTTAATCGACCCCCTCTTCCAATAAACCTAATCAACCAATTAACAACGGTAACGAGCCCATGTGTTAAAAGTCAACTCTATCCATCAACGATCCATGTCGGTGTGTATTGAAATATAGCACAATGGCACGATGATACGATGGTATCATGGCACGATGGTACGATGGCACAATGATACGATGGAACGATGGCACGAGTGAGTGAGTGAATATGATTTAACGTCGCTTCAACACTATTTCAGTCATACCACGACATTGGGTCCTACTTCTTCACACTCGGGAACTCCACAGGTAGGGTCCTATTTCTTTTACTCCCGGGAACCCCACGGTTGGGCACGATGGTACGATGGCACGACAGTACGATGAAAAACAATTAAACTATCTGATCCGGCCTAGTGTAGTAAGGCGTTAAGTCCTGCATGTCACCCGACACCAAATTCAAGCTTTGCCAGTCGGTCATCTGCCCCTATCCAGCTGTGTTGTTGCAGTGATCATATATGCAATTTGATTTTAAAATGAACTTTGCGTGTAAAGAATAATTTTTAGCATTTTTGCGATTCGAGATCCCATCTTCCAAACGTTAATTTGCCTTTAATTGGCGCTATGTATAAGAACTCTGCAATAATTTGAATCCCAAAGTCAGGGATGGAGGATGGGTGATGGGTATCTCTAAGGAGGGGATATCTGGTGGAGGGGAGGTTTTGGATGCAGTATCGGGTAAGTGATTAATTATTGAGAAAAAATATGGTTGGTGCACGTGATTGATCGTCCTTCGCCCGTCAGGTCAATTAATGTGAACTATAATGGTTAAGATCATGGGCGGACGGATATATGCAGGATCATAATACTAGCCTGTATATTCAAATATCAAAGTGACATCACAGGTATGAGATCACATTAATTTTTCATTTGAATAAGCGATTTACAATTACTCAATTGTGAAACTACATGTACATATCTATCATCTCTATCAAATCAACGGTTCTACACGGTCCGTATTCAGCTCGATGGTACTATGATACGATGATACGATGACATGATGGTACGATGATACGATGGTACGATGACACGATGGTACGATGATACGATGGTACGATGACATGATGGTACGATGACACGATGGTACGATGAAATCACGGAGGGTATTCAAACATAACACGACAGTAAGATGAAAACAATAAAAATAATTAATATAATTTACTTGTAGATGACTTTCATTTTATCAAGTGACATGGGCAACTATGCCCTATGGCACGATGGTACGATGATACGATGGTACGACGATACGATGGCACGATGGTGAAATTTCCATTGTACCCCACGAAGCATCAAATTGCTTCGTAGGAGCTAAACTCCATAATTATCAGTTCTATCCTATTGCTTCAAATTCCAAAACAAAGTCACATCGCTTGAAACAGGTGGTATGAAAATGAACATTGTTTATAAAATAGACGCTAGGTCTGTCTCTGCATAGGCCGACTCACCCGTCGGCTAAATATGGAAAGCCATCAGTGTCATAACTAATGGTTGTCCACATGTGGTAACTACAAGCGTCTGGTCCGTCATTCATAATTCAGCCGTCGTCTATTAGAGAATATCCGCGTCCATAATCCAAAGACCTATTCCATATTCCATATAACAGTTTTAGCACCAAATTCAAAAAGACAATCATAGTATACATAAACATAGGCTTGTTTCCGGCAAGAGAGAAGCGGTCAACAGTTTTCAATGATGCCGGCAAGACATCATGATGTTCCAAAAATATCAAATCCGTATCGCTGATCAGTATTCTTAATCCATAATATTTGTTGTAAGGTCGTCATCTAAAGAATGATGTATCCCAGTCACGCTTTGATTGTGACTGTTCATATGAGTACCATGAGGATCTTGAAGTTCATGGGTTCATACGGCCCCTGGCCCCGGGTTAAGCGGAATTAGACACAAGTTACGAAACGTAACGCCATAGATCTTGCACGCTACGTTCGTATTTTGCTATCAGCATGCGATATGTATCGCCAAATTTGGGAAACTTTGAGTGGAGGCGCTTAGTGGTATAACCCTGTTTTATAAGTTTCTGCAATAATGTTTTGTGACGTTGATTAAAATCGTAATATTTAACACAGATCCAGCAAATGCTACTAGGCGAGATATGTATACGCCATATGCAGGTCCCACTGGAATATTACTGTCCAGAAAGGGATAGCTTACGATGTCGGAATTGTAATCATCTCTTTTGTCATAAAGTCGACGAGAGAGAAGGTCCGCTTCATTTTTATAGAGATATAGGTCTAAATCTGTAGTTTCCTTCAAATCCAGTGAAGGTGGATATATATCCTTCACTGCGTCATTTATATAGCGATTATCCACAGCGAGAACATCTACTAGCGTTTGGTAAACGGACTTTGAATTGATCGGTTCTTAAATAGCGCCTGCATATAGTCATATTCATAAGAGAGCAGATATATGTCAGCCAACAGGTGTGCACAATTAGTACCCATCGGAATACCTATATGCTGTTGATATATTGTGTTGCCAAATTTCCCATAGATATTTTTAGTGAGAAATTCAAGCGACTCTATGAACAAAGAAACACCCCATGAATGATATCCCTTGTATGCAGTAGCCCTAAAGAATGATTTATGGCTTCTGACATTAATATACCTGCAATCAGTTTTCTTGAACACAGACACTATTAATGAACGTAGACGGCCAATAAGGTCCTGATAAGGGATTGTAGGGTAGAGAGTCGATAATCCCATGTGGATACATGCATTACTGATGATCGGACATCAATTCGATTTAGTCGATGTAGTCGATTTTTTAAGCACTAGAACACAATTTTGGAATATGCGTATAGATATTAAAAACTTATAGTACTTGACCCAATGAAATATTGGGTATTGTTGGAAAGACTATGATGCATTAAATGACTATATCACTCTTAAACATATTTAAGGTCATAATGACGTCATAATGTGACAATATTATTCAATAGGATATTTTCACCCTCCTCGGAAATTTATAATCAATATACTGAATAATCACATTATAGTGATCGAGTTCTCCAAATGATAGCCATTCAATATCTTCCTGCAATATTTGATGCTACCACAGGTGGCATTGTCAACATATATTGTCAAAGCATATTCGACACATTAGCAGTTATTGTTCAATCCCCTATCCCTCTCTGTCACACACACATATACAGTAGCCATTAATTACTTCATGTTGACATAATTATGTTTTTACAAAGTGTTTCGTGATCATAGGTTAGAAGTGTATAGTGTACGCCAATCCGTCCCCCATGACGACACCTCATAGGACAAGTGTACAATCTGCTTTCTTTGGACCATTTATCCAATATGACTGTCACTGGCAACCATTCACATGTCTTCGTTGAATGTATCTTGAATAATTGCATATCTATCAATGGAAAAGCTTTAATCAGTTACACATTCAGGTATATGTATTCTGTTTGTCCAGATATCGTTCCTTGTGGGAGAATCCGGGTGACTGCAGCATTTCCTGTTACAATATAATGGCAATGTGTCCGACCGACCGGAGAATGATACCTCTCTCCACAATGAAACTCTGCTATGAAGATGAGCGATTTTGACGTATACACGAAGAAAATCAGAAAAAGAAAACTGAGAAATAAAATATTCTAGATGGCACCTCGGGCTAAAAAAATGGCTATTTTTCAATGATGCTATGCAAAGAAGATAATGATAAGCTATGATATCGAATAAATTTGAAAAATAATTAAAAATAGCAAAACAAATACCAGCATCGCTGCTATTTTAAATTACCAAAATGGAATATAATCTCAAAATTAGCAAGAAATAAAAAGCTGTGGGGATAAGCAACTCGATCAGGGGAAAAGTGTGATTCAAGATAAAAGATGGCCGTAATGAAAATAGAAATTTGATAAGGTGATATGAAGAGGGCTCTCATATAGTTTATTTAACCGAATGATCCTCATGATTTGATCAAGTCAGTCGGAGACATACCTATATAGGAAGTAATGAAACTAAATGTACGTAGTGTGATTGAGTGTAACTTGCGCAATCCAAGTTATAAGCTCGCATTTTATCTAACCGCACTTTGTAACCAATCAGAAGAAGTAACTGAATTTACTTCGCCAATGAGACCACATGGGCATGTCACAGCGTCGATATTAATGAATTGTCAGTTAGCTCCAGGCAGTCGTAGTGGCAACCAGACATTTTTCCCCACCACCAATCCCATTCACCTCGAGTCTGATATTAATTTAGTTAAATGTTCGGCTGTTTCATCATGTTAACATCCTCATTCTCTGGCATCAAGTTAAAGTAAACTTCGCCTAACTTCACTTTACTTTACCGTACATTGGAAACATTCCGCCCTGAGTGTGACTCCGGTTCTGGAACAGTCATGTAAATTGTCCCATAACGAAGGACCACTGTTACAATGGTTACAGCGTAACTGTCTTTGATATGTCCAGTAGCGAAGGACCACTGTTACAATGGTTACAGCGTAACTGTCTTTGATATGTCCAGTAGCGAAGGACCACTGTTATAATGGTTACAGCGTAACTGTCTTTGATATGTCCAGTAGCGAAGGACCACTGTTACAATGGTTACAGCGTAACTGTCTTTGATATGTCTAGTAGCGAAGGACCACTGTTACAATGGTTACAGCGTAACTGTCTTTGATATGTCCAGTAGCGAAAGACCACTGTTACAATGGTTACAGCGTAACTGTCTTTGATATGTCCAGTAGCGAAGGACCACTGTTACAATGGTTACAGCATAGTGAGAGAATAGGATTTAACGTCGCTTTCAACAATATTTAAGTCATATAGCGACAAACCCAGACAAGTTGCTTTCCTGTTGCTTCAAAGAAACAGATTTCTGAAGTAACATGCAACCAAACACCCGCCAACCACCCTATAACACACTGGGGACAGCACACAAGACACAGACAGGACGCTTACATGGAGCAATAAAGACAAATGCAATTGCAGTGCCAGTCACCACACTAGGAAGTTCCTGTAGCTTCTCAGCAAAATACAATGAAGCAACAGCTGGTTACACTCTTTCGTAGCGAAGGACCTCTATCATATGTCCCGTAGCGAGGGACCAGCCAGGAGCAATGTCCCAGCAATAACCATTAGTGAGGAACCAGTGTTACCGTGTAAAATAAAGAAATGCAAATCTGGCTTCGAGCTTTTTTTGTGTTGCGTGAATAGGAAATAAATCTGTTCATGCATAGGTTTGGGGAATTTATCAAGCCCAGAATTGTCGAGTTGTGTTTAGATATATATACCCTATTGTTCACATCATTGGAACAGTTACAGTTCTTTAATTGCAGGTTCCTGTACAACATGAGTAGTGTGACTAACGTCACAGGACCTGTAGGGTTTGATATGATTTACGTGTGTACCTTGACCATTTCCATGGTCCATTGAGACATGTTTTTGCCAATTTCGAGATTTCTATGTCACCTAATTAGGTCAGAAATTGGGTCAGAAAGTAGTTCACATTGACCTTGACCCTTGGCATGTTTTTGCCAATTTCGAGGTTTGTAGGTCACCTTATTTCTAGGTTATAGTTCACCTAATTAGGTCAGAAAGTAGGTCACATAGACCTTGATCCAATTAGGTCATTTGTCACTGACATTGACCTAATTAAGCGCATTTCCATGGTCTCAGGAGGCATTAGGACATGTTTTTGCCAATTTCGAGGGTTATAGGTCACCTAAGTAGGTCAAGTTTTCATCAAAAGTAGGTCAGCTCAAAACTTGCTGGTAACAGTCCCATGATGCACGTTCATGCCAAAATTCAAGGTTCTAATGTCAGTGGTTCTATTATTTTGCCAACGAAAGGATTCGCATGGACTGATTGACTCACTCACTCACTCATTCATTACCGGACAATTTGCAAATGAGAGTCTACTTCGTAGGAATACGTAGTTATAACCTTCTTAGAGTCAGTTCATTTTCATAACTTAAGGCGGAATATTGTTCTCATGACAGCTCATCTGCGCCCAGTTGAACTAAATGTCTCCGTATAGTCGATACAAATTGAGCTGACATTTTCAAGTTGATCACGAATTATCAGTGTCACAGACTTTGTACAGATATAAACATACCACAGGAAGCTGAAAGACTTATGACACTCACCAAATATAGGGCCTACCTAACCTAAGTCCTGATCCTAACTACGCTAATATGCGGACTCACGAAACAAACAAGAGACCAGGCTCGCTATAGACCAGTCCACAAGCGGCAGACTCAAGCGGCAAGTCAGCTCTAAATATCAGTTGTCACAGCTGGAGAAAATGTATTGATTTGACAAAACTTGCAGAAATTAGGAAACTTTCGGCAATTCTTAGTTAGAAATATCTACCCATGCTTTCTCATTTGTCCATATATAAGGCTGGAAAGAGCTGCGACTACTTTGGTCAAATCTTGGACCTGTTTTCGTTATCCGTCCTGAGTGAAATCAATTCGAGATCAGCGCGGGGACTGCATAGATAGTGATCATGCTATATAGATGTAGATCAGGCTATACTGCTATACCATATCTGTAATATCCATTGTGTTAGATAGTGATCATGCTATATAGATGTAGATCATGCTATGCTGATGTACCATATCTGTCATATCCATTGTGTTAGATAGTGATCATGCTATATAGATGTAGATCAGGCTATACTGATGTACCATATCTCTCATATCCATTGTGTTAGATAGTGATCATGCAATATAGATGCAGATCAGGCTATACTGATGTACCATATCTGTCATATCCATTGAGTTAGATAGTGACCATGCTATATAGACGTAGATCAGACTATACTGATGTACCATATCTCTCATATCCATTGAGTTAGATAGTGACCATGCTATATAGACGTAGAGCAGGCTACACTGATCTACCATATCTCTCATATCCATTGTGTTAGATAGTGATCATGCTATATAGATGTAGATCAGGCTATACTGATGTACCATATCTCTCGTATATAGTGTTAGATAGTGATCATGCTATATAGATGTAGATCAGGCTATACTGATGTACCATATCTCTCATATCCATTGTGTTAGATAGTGATCATGCTATATAGATGTAGATCAGGCTATACTGGTCTACCATATCTGTCATATCATGCTATATATATGTAGATCAGGCTATACTGATGTACCATATCTCTCATATCCATTGTCTTAGATAGTGATCATGCTATATAGATGTAGATCAAGCTATACTGATGTACCATATCTCTCATATCCATTGTGTTAGATAGTGATCATGCTATATAGATGTAGATCAGGCTATACTGGTGTACCATATCTGTCATATCATGCTATATATATGTAGATCAGGCTATACTGATGTACCATATCTCTCATATCCATTGTCTTAGATAGTGATCATGCTATATAGACGTAGAGCAGGCTATACTGATGTACCATATCTCTCGTATCCATTGTCTTAGATAGTGATCATGCTATATAGATGTAGATCAAGCTATACTGATGTACCATATCTGTCATATCCATTGTGTTAGATAGTGATCATGCTATATAGATGTAGATCAGGCTATATTGATCTACCATATCTGTCATATCATGCTATATATATGTAGATCAGGCTATACTGATGTACCATATCTCTCATATCCATTGTGTTAGATAGTGATCATGCTATATAGATGTAGATCAGGCTATACTGATGTACCATATCTGTCATATCCATTGTGTTAGATAGTGATCATGTTATATAGATGTAGAGCAGGCTATACTGATGTACCATATCTGTCATATCCAGTGCTGTACTGGCTGGGCTGATCAGTGTCCAGAATAATAGGAACTGTGGACACTCTCGTGTTCTGGCACATGTAGGGACCGTCGTGATATGAATGAAACAATGTTGAAAACGACGTTAAATCCTACTCACTCACTCTCATATCCATTGTGTTAGATTGTGATCATGCTATATAGACGTAGATCAGGCTATACTGATGTACCATATCTGCCATATCCAAAGTGTTAGATAGTGATCATGCTATATAGACGTAGATCAGGCTATACTGATGTACCATATCTGTCATATCCATTGTGTTAGATAGTGTTCATGCTATATAGATGTAATTCAGGCTATGCTGATGTACCATATCTGTCATATCCATTGTGTTAGATTGTGATCATGCTATATAGATGTAGATCAGGCTATACTGATGTACCATATCTGTCATATCCATTATGTTAGATAGTGATCATGTTATATAGATGTAGAGTAGGCTATACTGATGTACCATATCTGTCATATCCATTGTGTTAGATAGTGATCATGTTATATAGATGTAGATCAAGCTATACTGATGTACCATATCTGTCATATCCATTGTGTTAGATAGTGATCGAGCTATATAGACGTAGAGCAGGCTATACTGATGTACCATATCTCTCATATCCATTGTGTTAGATAGTGATCATGCTATATATATGTAGATCATGCTATACTGATGTACCATATCTGTCATATCCATTGTGTTAGATAGTGATCATGTTATATAGATGTAGATCATGCTATACTGATGTACCATACCTGTCATATCCATTGTGTTAGATAGTGATCATTACAAGCGTCTAGTCCGTCATTCATAATCCAGCCGTCGTCCATTAGAGAATATCCGCGTCCATAATCCAAAGACCTACTCCATTTTCCACATAACAGTATTAGCACCAAATTCAAAAAGACAATCATAGTATACATAAACATAGGCTTGTTTCCTGCAAGAGAGAAGCGGTCAACATTTTTCAATGATGCCAGCAAGACATCATGATGTTCCAAAAATATCAAATCCGTATCGCTGATCAGTATTCTTAATCCATAATATTCGTTATAGAGTCGTCATCTAAAAGAAGATGTATCTCAGTCACGCTTTGATTGTGACTGTTCATATGAGTACCATGAGGATCTTGAAGTACATGGGTTCATACGGCCCCTAGCCCCGGGTTAAGCGGAATTAGACACAAGTTACGAAACGTAGCGCCATAGATCTTGCACGCTACGTTCGTATTTTGCTATCAGCATGCGATATGTATCGCCAAATTTGAGAAACTTTGAGTGGAGGCGCTTGGTGGAATAGCCCTGTTTTATAAGTTTCTGCAACAATGTTTTGTGACGTTGATTAAAATCATCACATTTAACACAGGATCTAGCAAATGCTACTAAGCGAGATATGTATACGCCATATGCAGGTCCCACTGGAATATTACTATCCAGAAAGGGATAATTTACGATGTCGAAATTGTAATCATCTCTTTTGTCATAAAGTCGACGAGAGAGAATGCCCGCTTCATTTTTATAGAGATAGAGATCTAAATAAGATGTGCCTGTAGGGCTATCTGTAGTTTCCTTCAAATCCAGTGAAGGTGGATATATATCCTTCACTGCATCATGTATATAGCGATTATCCACAGCGAGAAGATCGTCTATATAGCGTTTGGTGAATGAGAAGGAACGGGCTTTGAATGGATCGGTGTTTGAAAGCGCCTGCATATAGTCATATTCATAAGAGAACAGATACAGGTCGGCCAACAGGGGAGCACAATTAGTACCCATTGGAATACCTATATGCTGCTGATATATTGTGTTGCCAAATTTCACATAGATATTTTTAATGAGAAATTCAAGCAACTCTATAAACAAAGAAACGTCCCATGAATGATATCTCTTGTATGTAGTAGAGCTAAAGAATGCTTTATGGCTTCCGACAGTAATATATCTACGATCAGTTTTCTTGAACACAGATACTATTAATGAACTTAGACGGTCAATAAGGTCCTGATGAGGGATTGTAGTATAGAGAGTCGAGAAATCCCATGTGGATACATGTCTGTACGGTATGTGACCTTTAGCATCAAGTTCTTCCGTAAGACATTTTGAGTTTTTCAATATCCACATACATTCAACGCCAGAGTTTTTAGAAATAGTGGCGCAATACCTTTCCCAAAATGCTTTTACCTCCTGAAGGGCCCTCGTCAATAGGGTTGAAAGAAACTTGGTGGTGCAGCTTCTAGAACCAGCTATGAATCTAGCTTTGTATGGTGATTTATGCATTTTGGGAGTCCAGTATATTTTTGGTATGTCGTTATGATTGGTTGGAAGACAAATACCTCTTTCCCTGAGAATTTTTTTGTGATTGTTAAATAAATCTTCCAGAGTAAATGCAGTTTGGGAGTAAGTAGACGTATTTGATGAAGATATGTCTACACTCAATTCTTTAACCAGCACCTGGTAATAGTAATATTTACATATGAATATTATATTATTCGGAGCTTTGTCTGCTGGGACTATGACGAATTTACTCTGGAGATTTGCTAGAACTTCTTGCGAATTGAGGTTTCTCAGAACTTGTTTTGCTTGGGAAGAGTACTTCTGTCAATATGGCGGATTGTTTCAACGACCTTGCTCTTGGTGAGGTCCAGCCAATCAGCGAGTACTGTAGGTTCAACTTTTTCTCGCTTAGACCAATCAATAACGTACTGTTCCAATGCAGACAGGACTATCTTCTGGTCGGCCTTCAGATTTATTCTTCTTGGCTCTCTATATTTAGGTCCTTTCATCAGGAGTAATTTCAGATCCTTATCACTCACCACATCAAGGTCACCAGTCACAATATGTTTGCATGGTGTATAGATAAAGTTCGACGATTCACAATCACAACTATAGCCTCCTGACGTGTATAAGTTCCAGTCAAACTCCTGGACAGCATTGGAGTAATTGAATATTTTGGTGGCTATAGATTTAGTGTACTTATATGAAATGCAAGGAGGTTCTGTGAACTTAAAATAGTTTGGTACAGCGTTGCGTACCTCTGGATCATTCAGGATTCGAGGTAAATTAATGATGTCCAGTCCTTTATCTAAGTAGTTGAGTTTCAAGAAAAGCCGATCTTGAGAGGTTTCGATTATGTTCACTGGACGATACAACCGAAAATACGCTATATCTTGACATACTTTAATGATATTTGATGGTATTATATTTCCTGAAGACGCAGATTGTTGTATATCTCTGGCTATTTGATCTAAGCTCTCAGAGGTAACGCATACAGAACTGTACGTAAGCTATGTATACTATTGGGTGTGTTAGTTAAACCCACTAAGTAATTTAAAGTGATATGATCGTGAATCATCGAACTATTAAACTTTCGCCAACCATGGCTGCGATGTCTCCGTTGATGGGGTTTAATTAGTTGGGTAATGTTGGATATATTTGAACGGCGGTTTGTAGCATTGCCGAACCCACTGACATTATCATTTAAACCAAACGGAAACACTGATCCAAGTTCTAGCATCCAGAATAATTGCCGCTCTCGGATTTTTCTCTCAAATCCAAAAGGGGAATCCTTAGTAGATGGATAGACGACGTCTATGATCTGAATACTAAAGTTATCCCAGCCGTGGTCGGGTCCAGAAAAATGCCTACCTATAAGCAATTGCTTTTTCCTAACGGATTTTCTGTGACCGTTCACCCTAAGATGGAGTCTTTGGGTGGTCTTGCCAATATATGGTTATACTGATGTACCATATCTCTGATATCCATTGTGTTAGATAGTGTTCATGCTATATAGATGTAGATCAGGCTATACTGATGTACCATATCTGTCATATTCATTGTGTTAGATAGTGATCATGTTATATAGATGTAGATCAGGCTATACTGATGTACCATATCTGTCATATCCACTGTGTTAGATAGTGATCATGTTATATAGATGTAGATCAGGCTATACTGATGTACCATATCAGTCATACCCATTGTGTTAGATAGTGATCATGCTATATATATGTAGATCAGGCTATACTGATGTACCATATCTCTGATATCCATTGTGTTAGATAGTGTTCATGCTATATAGATGTAGATCAGGCTATACTGATGTACCATATCTGTCATATTCATTGTGTTAGATAGTGATCATGTTATATAGATGTAGATCAGGCTATACTGATGTACCATATCAGTCATACCCATTGTGTTAGATAGTGATCATGCTATATATATGTAGATCAGGCTATACTGATGTACCATATCTCTGATATCCATTGTGTTAGATAGTGTTCATGCTATATAGATGTAATTCAGGCTATACTGATGTACCATATCTCTCATATCCATTGTGTTAGATAGTGATCATGCTATATAGATGTAAATCAGGCTATATTGATCTACCATATCTGTCATATCATGCTATATATATGTAGATCAGGCTATACTGATGTACCATATCTCTGATATCCATTGTGTTAGATAGTGATCATGCTATATAGATGTAAATCAGGCTATACTGATGTATCATATCTGTCATATCCATTGTGTTAGATAGTGATCATGCTATATAGATGTAGATCAGGCTATACTGATGTACCATATCTCTCATGTTCATTGTGTTAGATAGTGATCATGCTATATAGATGTAGATCAGGCTATACTGATGTACCATATCTCTCATATCCATTGTGTTAGACAGTGATCATGCTATATAGATGTAGATCAGGCTATACTGATGTACCATATCTCTCATATCCATTGTGTTAGTGATCATGCTATATGGATGTAGATCAGGCTATACTGATGTGCCATATCTCTCAAATCCATTGTGTTAGATAGTGATCATGCTATCAGGCAATACTGATTTACCATATCTCTCATACCATATCTAACAGTATTTTCGTTATGGGATAACACTATCTTGGAATAGCACAAATACTAGAAAATTTGGTCGAGTCCCGTGCGGGATTCGAACCAGCGACCCCAGAGTCAGCCACCTAATCGCCAGCACTGTATGTCGGCGATCTAAACCACTCGGCCAACGGGCCTCCCATCGCCGACATACAGTGCTGGCGATTAGGTGCCTGACTCTGGGGTCGCTGGTTCGAATGACTCGACCAAATTTTCAGCACTAGTATTTGTGCTATTCCAAGATAGTGTTATCCCAAAATAACAAAAATACTGTTATACGATCACTTTCTAAATGATAAAAAATATATATAGAAGTAGATCAGGCTATACTGATATACCATATCTCTCATATCCATTGCCCTAGATAGTGATCATGCTATATAGACGTAGATCTGGCTATACTGATGTACCATATCTGTCATATCCATTGTGCTAGATAGTGATCATGCTATATAGATGTAGATCAGGCTATACTGATGTACCATATCTGTCATATCCATTGTATTAGATAGTGATCATGCCATATAGATGTAGATCAGGCTATACTGATGTACCATATCTCTCATATATAGTGTTAGATAGTGATCATGCTATATAGCATGAACAGTGAGTCATGAACATTCATATGTCTGAATGTCTGATGAGAACAGCTGTGCTGGAGGAAGTGTTCACTGTTACTGAGTTGTAAAACTTCCCCTGAATGTTGATTGTCTACTCCAGCCAGCAGTGTTAACCCTATCTGGCCTGGGCGTTTTTGGACCTGTCCAGGCCTGAGGGGGGGGGGGGGCGAAATACTCTCCAACTATTTTTCTTACCCCTTGAGCTAGGTGACGTCATTTCCAAACATGGCCTTTTTTGGTCGATTTTTCGTCAGATTTTCCGATTTTTTTATTTATGCAATTTCTCCACAAAAACTGCATGATAAATTAGTAAATGTTAATGTGATGTGAAATAAAATAGTTTTTGCCCAATTTTCATCGAGGAAAAGCAGAAATTGTGAAGAAATATGACGAAAACATCATTTTTCTGATACCTCACGTGGTCACCATCTTGAATTTACCCATGATTCTCTGCTCGAGGGGTTATGCAAATAGGCTCACATGGGTCACGGAGTTTCAGCTCTCCATTTTTTGTCGTTCCGTAGATAGCACAGAAGGCCCCCAGGACTGGTAGGGTAAAGTACTGTTCCAAAGATACAGCAGCCATACCAGATCTTTGTATGGGAACACTTCATAGTTCAGTTGTCCAGCGTTCAGCTCGGCGTTCAGTTCAGCGTTCAGTTCGGTCTTCATTGTTTCGACAAGTCAACAACACCAATGGTAAGTCTACCCCAGATATAGAGAAATAGAGATATTTCGACAGTCAATAAGATGTAGAAACGATGTAGAAATTGTAACATTTATATACCTCTCAGAATAAGTAACATGACCAACTTGAATGTTAATAACTTCAAATCAAACTCAGGGTACCTTGTAAACTACCTGAACACAACATTAACGTCCCAAACGCAATTTTATCTCTGAATACCAGGTTTGATATTGAAGACACCCCGCATAAACATCATAAAGCGTTTAGCTAGAGGGTTAATCCCTAATGTGGCTTCTGTGTGCATGATAGAAGCTACAGCTGATTTGGCTTCATTTATGGCAGTGTATCAAGTCCTGCAGTGAGCAGTTCAATGAGAAAGTTCAACATACCACCTAATACGGAATACGGATACGGATCCAAATGTTTTCGGTTGCCGCAGTGCCGCCATCGCTGTGAATATGTCCAATATTGGAGATCCGTTGAAGAGAATTTCCCTTGTTTCCGATAAAAAAATTATTTTCGAATAACCTGAATACGGTCAACTTCATCTTCTCCCAAAGTGGATGCTTCTTCAATCCCTGACGACGAAAGAAAAGGAGCAACTTGGACTTTGGAAGTAATCTCGAGCAATCGACTGTAAACTGCCCAACCTTGGAGAACCTACAACAGACTGGTCCAGACTTGTGCCACATGTAGTATCTCGGCAGTGTCTTGCTCCACCTTATTCAGGACTGACCCATTCATGCTGAAAGAAGACAAAATATGATCATAATGAGCACCCGAGTATATTGATTGAGGGGGCATTTGGATTAATGTCACACTCAATGTTATTTCACTCATATGGTGAAAGCCATTTTGTTGGTGGAGGAAGCCGGAGTACCTGGAGAGAACCACTGCCCGTCGGCAAGTAACCGGCAAACTTTCATGCACTATCCGGGCTCGAACCCGTACCGTTTCAGCTGTGTGCGAAGTGCCTTAGGCCACTCGACCACCGAGGGCCCGAATGTAGAATATTTACCAACACTATAGCCTACCTGCATACTCATATATCATTCTGTGGTAAGTTCCCAATGCTGAAGAGTGCCACTGGAACTCTTCGGTGTTACTCGGTAATCAATCACTTCCGGTTTACCGTCTGTTAAATGGGCCAGGAGTTGTTTTCCTCATAAGTTTATGTTCAATCTTGATACATCACATCAATTGACGAAGAGAGAGAGAGAGATAGAGAATTAAGGTTTAATGTCGCGTTCAGAAATATTTCAGCGACGAGGGTGAACGATACGAAACCTCGATATGGCCACCTTGGGACATATTGAAGAGTTTGATGTCGAAAATGACGATTTTTACTCGTATTGTGAGCGGATTGAACAGTATTTTGTGACCAGCGATATTCCCCCTGAAAACGGCGATTCGCGCGTGGAGATCTTCATTTCTGTGATGGGAGAGCGGGCCTACTCGTTGTTGAAAGATCTCGTAGCCCCAGAAAAAACTGCAAGTAAGTCTTTTTGGTGTTCTAGTAACTGTGCTACACGGACTTTTCCCCCAAAGAGACTTAGCTGAGAGATTTCGTTTCAATTCTCGGAAACAAAAGAAGATGAATCTGTCGCTGAACTCATTCAATTGGTTCAAATTTAAATGAATGCCTTCGTGATTGGCTTCGTGAAAATTACTGTCAGAAGATTATACTTTTTCATCAATGGAGCAAGCTGAAAAGAAAGTTAATCAGCTGAAGGGTGTTACAGGCAATGCCACGTAGATAAAGCGCAAAAATCTGGAAAATCGAGCGGTTTTAAAAAGAAAAGGGAGATATTTGGGGTCGGCCACCCAGTTACCCCGGGAACCAGAAATCGATCAGTTACGGAAAATGTGTTCGGTGTGGTAGTAGTGTGCACAGCGCAGATGGGTGCAGATGTAAAGAGGCAACAAGCTATTCGTACGAGGGGAAGGGACACATTAAGTCCGTCTGCCGCAATAAGCCGACGAAACAGTCGAAATGAACGAATTCAAAGTCCAAGTCAATGCACCAAGAGCAGGAGCACTTGAACCTTGTCCATTTTTGACATGCCGTCGGGTCATGTCGTCGGGTCATGTTAAATGAGCAAATGTTTCGTCCCTGAAGATACCAGTCAATCTTGATGGTACCAACCATGAGATGGAGTTGGATATTGGTGCCAGGTACGTGACACGTGTAACAAGCTGTTACACCAACTAGAGAACAACAACTGTAATTTACGGACCTACACGGGTGAAGAAATCAAAGTGTCAGGGCAAGTTACTGTACTTGTCACATGCAATGGTCAATCAGCCAAAGTACCCTTAATCATTGTGGAAAAGAGTGGACCGTCACTTTTTGGTCAAAATTGGCTGTCACAAAGACGACTGGATTAGACGAATCCAGTGAATTGACGCCAACGTTCCAAAACAACAGGATCAAATCTTGACTAAATATTCAAGAGTATTCAAGCCAGGGCTGGAAAAAAATCCAAGATGGCCGCCCTGATGACGTCACAGTGGCGTCATTTTCAAAACCGGCATTTTTTGGTCGATTTTTAGGTCAGATTTTTCGAATTTTTTTTATTTATGCAATTTCTCCGCAAAAACAGCATGATAAATTAGTAGATATTAATGTGACGTGAAATAAAATATTTTGTGTCCACTTTTCATTGCGGAAAAGCAGAAATTTTGAAGGAACATTACTTTTCCGGTACCCCACGTGGGCGCCATCTTGAATTCACCAACGATTCTCTGCTGGGGGGTGAAGTAAATAGGCTCAACACGACCCCAATATTATAAATAATAAAGTCACGGAGTGTCAGCTTTCAATTTATTGTCGTTCCGGAGATAGCGCAGAAAGTTTGGTAGTGGGGGGAGCATTTTGACCCCGGTAGTGTTAACTCAGTTAACACGGGTGTCATGAATTTGGTAAAAAAAAACGAGGGTACATGACAGAAGGTTTGGCAAACAGCAGAACTGCAGAAGCTGTTTTCTTCAATAGAATCGAACTCTTATCCGACGGAACGATTTGGGATCACAAGACTTATGGCATTGAACGCGTCAGTTACAGTGTCTGAGTTCCAAAGAAGGATGGAACAGTACGTGTGTATGGTGACTACTAATTAAATCCAAGTCTGAAAGAGGAACAATAACCCATACCGACACCGGTAAATGTCTTCTTGGTGATGCCCCATCATCAGTGAATGTTCCAGGTACTAGTGCAACTATGGGCAGGAATGTTGCACCATCTTTGTGTGAGGAGAAGTCTCTGTGTGAGCCGTCGACATTACCTATTGGACGAACCTAGTTCTACATGTGTGTCAACCCCATTGAATCGTCCGAAACCTACTGTCAGTGTGTCAATTGAATCTAGTGCAGATGTGTCATGGAAACCGAAAAGATCCACTCGGGATCGACGGGCGCCTAAGAAACTAGAACTTTACTGCGTAAATGATCACTAGTTTTCTTGTGGGTCAGTTTCCCCGTGAATTTTGCATATTCTAGTTTAATGTTACAGTTAAAGTTAATGTTTCTGATGTTTAGATTTGTGGTGCGTTAAAACGGTTATATGAACAGATTCTACCAATATGTAAATCATATATTGATGGACTTTCTGATAAAGTTACACTCCCTGTTTGGTGTCAAGAACAGTGGACTCTATGCTGAATGACTCAGTTGTGAACATTGACGAGTTCAGAAAGACTATTATGGCACAAAGATCGATTTCTGTGAAAGAGACTTTTATTTCCAACAGTTACATGCATGCTTGATATTGGTTCTTGAAAAAGGTGTCATCAAGTTTACGATGTTTACCAGTTAACACAGTTAAGTTCTGTTCAATGTTTAAACATTATGCATAAGCTTAAAGAGAAGGAGTGCAGAATATATACCAACAATATAGCCTACATGCATACTTCATATCATTCTGCGGTAACTCTCCAATGCTGGAGAGTGCCACTGAAACTCTTTGGTGTGTTACTCGACAATAAATCACTTCCGGTTTGCCGAGTTTGTTGTTTTCCTTATAAGTTCATGTTGAATCGTGATACATCACATCGGGTATATTGAGAATGCATCCATCAGTGGCTAGTACATTTGGATCTGCTAACCGGATTCATGATCTGGAAACTGGTTATTTAACCATATCTGGTCTGGGCGATTTGGGGTGTACCGCAGCCTCGAGAAATTTTTCGGACCCGATTTCCATTCTCTGTCATCATGTTTGCGTCTCGACTGTTAATCGAATTCTCCATTATCAATCCCTCAAATGTGGTTTCCAGAGAGCCAAATATTCCTGTCCTTGCACAACAACCACAAGTTTATACAATGTGGATGCGTCATTTCATTATAAATTTTTGAAACATTGATTATTAATGTAGGCTTATATGTATATCAGGTTTGTCTTAACTCGTTGATAGTAAAGTGAGCCAGGCAGATAGAATTTAAAAAGAGCTGATGGAATAAGTTTCTTCTGCAGACCAAAAGCCTCTGAATTTATAGCCTTCACATACACCTCCCAACCTGTTTTTGAGGCATCTGAGGTAACAGGAAGCTGAGTTTGTCTGATAGATATTGTTTTCGTCAATTTTTTTTAAAATTAATATTTTATTTCGTTTTTGGTGCATTAAACAATAAGTAATAGGCCCTCGAAAATAAATAGTTATGCATCACGAATTAAAGAGTTTAACACTTTCCGCCACCCTCCTATTCCTTGTTGCTTTTTTGCTCCTATCTCCGGAACAGCAAACACTTGAGCGCTGACACACCGTGATTGTTTAGTTTATCATATTGTGGTCATTGTGAACCTGTTTGCATAACCCCAAAAGAACAGAGGATCATGGGTAAATTCAAAATGGTGACCACTTGGGGCATCAGCAAAGTGATGTTTTCGTCATTTTTCTTCAAAATTCCTGCTTTTTTTGCGAGGAAAAGTAGGCAAAAGCTATTTTATTTCACGTCAGATTATTATTTACTAATTTATCATGCAGTTTTTGCGAAGAAAAAGAAAATAAATAAGAAAATCTGACCAAAACAATCGTCCAAAAATGCCTTTTTGAAACTGACGTCGCCTTAGCTTCATCGCGGTGGCCATCTTGAATGTTTTGCATTTTCTAGTAGAACTTGACCCAAAGATATAGTGTGGTAAGTTTCAGCACTCTAGACTTACGGATAGCGAAAATAATAGCAGGGGCACTTTCCGCTCCTCTCCAAGCAGTGGTACGCCCCAAATCACCCAGGCCAGAGACGTTTAATTCATCTTGTATATGATGTAGGGTTGGCAACTCATTTTTAGCCATCTGTCTGTATACATTATCTTTAACAGACACCAGTAAGTAGTTAAGACATTAATCTTACATTTGCTTTTGCGATACATCACGCCTGCATTTCCTGCCATAAATGTCTGACCTTCTGGCTCCCCAAAATCAGATGATCAGATGATTCCGATTCTTGTAAACTTGTTCTCTGCCGGGTCAATTTGTTTATAAATGAGTTTGTAGTCAAAATCCTATTAATTATATTTTCATAAATTGATTTTCATATCACTAATGTTGTTTACTGATTGAATGATCAAACACCACTCTTTAGAGTCATATTCCATGCGACAGCGACAACCCTCATCTAAAGACACTGGAGCATCAAAATTTCTCCTGGTAGCTTGAAGATGTTTGTTTTTGGCTATTGCGAGTCTTTTTATATACAAATTTACAATGTAAAATACAATACAATACAAATACAATACAATGTATTTCATGCTTGGTTCACTTGTCACCAACTGACAAACATCTCTGATAGTTAAGTTTCTGGTTAAGTTTAAGATCTGCAAGTCTTTGATTTCGTGAGCATTTTCTGGTGTCACTGTAGTAGTCATACTTGATGAATCGATCACAAACCCCTGGTACGTGTCAGCGAAACCTAGACTATCTAGTAGTATAACTGTGTCTATAACATTGTGTGCACATTCAAGCAACGTACTATCCATGAAAAGGATGTTATCAATATACTGCGTGTTAATTAGTCCACGTTCCCTTAACCCTATCTGGCCTGGGCTTTTTTTAGGGGGCTGAAACTTACCGCACTATACCCTAATTTCGAAGAAAACTGACGAAAACATCACTTTTCTGGTACCCCACTTGGTGAAATTTACCCATGATCCTCTACTCGGGAGGTAGACCCAGGTAAATCACGCCAATATGATAAATTATAAAGTCACGGAGTGTCAGCTTTCAATTCTTTGTCGTTCCGGAGATAGCGCAGAGAGTTTGGTAGGTTGGGGGAGGGGGGAGGGGGGAGGCAAAATCTCCCCCCCCCCAGGCCTGGTAGGGTTAAACTGCCATCCTTTTTAGTTCCTATGAAAACGTAAGCATGATTACACACAAACTGGCCATCACCGGCTCTTTTAAGTATATTCTCGGCTAACATTTGGACAATTTCAGCATCACTCTGTGATCTTCCTTGTCAAAAAATATAGGCGGTGTTGGTTGTTTATATCGGAATGGTATATCAAAATAATATATTGAGCAGCCCTTGATTGCCTTTGTCATCCAATAATCTGATGTGAGGCTTTTCCATTTATCAATGTTTAACATTTGTTTTCCCTCAATAAAATTGTCAGAAGTGTTAACAAGTTCTACAGTTTTACAGTTTCCCCCATTTTCAAATAGATAATGCTGTTATTTAGCCATATTCTGGTATTTCTTACCTGTGGTTGTTTGGGGCTATGACTTAATTATCCGCCAATCACTTTTCTGCGGTCAGTTCTCCTGTTTTTGCAAAACGGGATGTTCTGATCTGATCGCCTCTGCCCTCCCTCTGGTAGATGGAGACGTTTTTGACTGTCAATGGTCTTCAAGTCATCACCGAACAGATAATCGGTAATATCGATTTTGGATTTGGCCGAGCAGATTTGTTTGAATTTGTACTGCAAGTCCGGCCGAAAGTTCCCACGTCTCTTCTGGCTGATGTCAGACGTGCCAGTATCAAGCATTGCATGGCGTCAGTGGCCTTTGGGAGTGAGTCTTTCACGTCCAGTTTTGCTTTATCCTGTGCGACTGACATCAGGTTATCGGTGAGCCGTGCTGTCGGAATAATAGCTTTCATAACCAAGGCCTGCGTCATACCAAATTTGTGAGTTTACCTCAAATTTCACACGTTTTTCGGTTGCTCATATTTATCCGATAGCGTTTGGAAAAAAAATTTCAGTCAAATTTTGTACGAACACCCTCCCTCAGGGATGCGGCTAGACAGTCTTCAGCGGGTGACCCGTGTCAGCTGTTTTGAGGGATTCAGAAAAAGCGATCATCATCTGCTCAATGACGATTGTTTAATGTTTTCTCAGCTTCATCTAATTTGTCTCCATCACCGTCGAAATTATCCGCGCCCGTATCTTGACATTTATCAATGAGGGAAACAAAGTCATCATGGCCGTCCTCGTCCGAAATGTAGGAGTACTTATCAGTTGCTGGAGTTGACCTGGCCGTCACAATGGTAGTCGTTGTTTCGACGGTCCGGCCATGTCCGTTCTCCTGTGGGGTACCCGTCATGTGCTCCAGGGGAGCTATCGCGATTTCCAATATCAGAAATTAAATTTGGTGGAATGAATTTGTTCTCTCGGCGAGTTGAGCATTAGCTCTTGCATTTTGACCATACTATGAAGTTTCCCGTCAAAGTCTCCTTGTTTCCTCGCTGATTTTCGGTTACTCTTTATTTTATACCAGACTGCGTTCGAGAAGTCTGAATCTTGCCAGTGTCCTCGTCAACCTCGTCAGAATGATTTGGCGGTTTACCACTACCGCTAGGCCTAGATTCCATGATGGTAGAATTTGTCAGAATATTCCACACAATATCGTAATGGAGATTCCCTGAACCGAGCCAGTTGGTTTCACTTCTCACAAAATTTCTTTCATGCCTTTTGTCTAGTGCACTGCATGATACACATGTTCGTGACACGGGAACACACTGTGTAAAAAATTCGTTCTACGTACGGAAAACAAAGTTCTACGCACCAGTTAGCAGCGTTCAAATAAACTTGTACATTACAGTTCTCCCACAGGTAGGTAAAATCCCTTTTTATAGTCCTTTTAATGAAAAATTTGGCAAATAATCCACGAAAAGTTCAAACTCGACCTACGGCTTCACTGAACGCCGTGTAGTCACGCACTGAATGCTGGGTAGGCCGCGTCATCTCACAGGATCCCGTGGTACGGGATGGTGAGTTAGAATGGCGAACAAATTTGAGCGGGCCAAAACGTCTTGTCCGCTCGTGTCGATTAAACATCAGCAAGTAAATAACAAGCGTCTATAATTCATTTACGAATTGTCCTGCCACAAACCAATGACCTAATTCATGTAACAGCATTAGCATCAATCAAATTTAAAAACAAAACAAACAAACATATTTCTTAGTATACAAAAACATAGGCTAGTTTCCTGCAATAGAGAAGCTATCAACAGATTTGAATGCTGCCGACAAGACATCATGATGTTCCAACAATATCAAATCCGTATCGCTGATCAACAGTCTAATCCATATGACTTTCGTTGTAATGGCCGTTATCTAGAGAATGATAATCAAAGTCACGCTTTGATTGTTCATATGAACATCACGAGAATCTTAAAGTACATGGGTAGGTACACGTTAAGCGGAATTAGGCACAAGTTATGAAACGTAACGCCACAGATGTTGCGCGCTACGCTCGTCATGCGATATGTATCGCAAAATTTGAGAAACTGTAGGTGGAGGCCGGCGCTTGTTCAGGTATGCATTGGCAATCGGGGTAATATCATGGCTTATACGAAGACAGCTTCCACGAACATACTTAGAGGGCGACAGTGTTTGGTACGCATCGTCACATTCTGTCTTAGCCACAATAGGGAGAGTTATCTGACATCGAATATCCAGGGGGAAAAAAAAATGCATTTTTCAGAAATTCGCATGGTTTTTCTTCCCCAGTATTTATCATCCACCCACTTGGAGAATATCTGGATTTCCACATTAATCCGGGAACTTGCAATAACTGAAATCACACAGGATTCTGGTATGGCTGGAATCCAAATTAATGGAAATCTCCAATGATTGAAATCTGACGTTATACCTCTGACTCGTGTAATAAAGTGCTGACTAACTCGGTAGTATCCATTTCTTCCGATATATTAATTCTGCTGTTTTGTGCGGGATGAGTTTTGTTCTTCGACAAGCAGGAAACGTGAATTGTTCGAGTCTTCCAAGCGTTGCCAAGGACATGACGAAAATTGTGCCCGAAGCTTAGGTATATAAATACGTTGATGGCGAAACCGGAATAATAGATCATTTGAAAGAAATGCTGGATGAAATACTCAGCAGGGCTAATGATGACTTCGTCGCGAATCAAAGCTAAAATAAGTAGTCGAATTCGTATGATGTGACTAGGCAGGTTGAGACCCCAGATAGTTACAGAGATGGCCGTAAGAAGCCTGGTCACTTGCTTCTGAAGATTCTGGGTGTTTCCACTTTCTACCAGACGTCTCTTCGTTTTCGTTGTGATCAAAGTCGTGATTAATAAGCCGAGAATGATAGCAGATGGCAAAAATAAGGTTAACGTTGTGTCGATGTAAGTGAATATCGTTAGCAATAGAACCGCTTCGTTTTTCGGTGTGCAAATTGAAAATCCGTCATAATTAACAACATGGTTGGAGAGTAGAGAGAATGAGTAAAGAGCAGACGACATGAAGATCAACAAACCTATGTACTGTTTTGCCTTAATACTTTTGCAGTACTTCATCACACGTAGCGGGAAACACAAGCGCACGAAATTCTCGTATGTAACCAGGACAACAAGCCAAACAGACAAAAACCCTGTAACGTACGTAAGGTAAATAACAATCTGGCAAACTCCATGGGAATGAAAGAAGGATACGTTCACTTTTTCCAGCCAAATAATCAGGAGACATAAAAGAAATATAAGATCGGACACCGCTTTCATGGCCAGATATAATATACATGATATACTCCTCAGGGATTTCGATAAAAAGACGACGAGTGCCAAGGAATTGCCTACCAATCCCGTTCCAATTATTATTGGCAAAACCACAATTTCCAAATCCTCCGACGCCATGACCAATGCAGGCTGGTCAGAGTATGTCATGTTCCCTTCGTAATCTAGATAGCCCGGGACACGGATACTGCCGGAAACATTCGCCATTATGTCGTGGTGAAAATCTGGAATTGGTAATCCGCCTAGGGAAAGACACCAGGGTATGTATGGTACTTTGCGAGATATCGGATTTCCTGAGCTCAGATTTCCTGGGCTCAAGAGATTATCGTATTTCACAATTCGATCACGAGGCCTAGAGTGACCGCGCTCACGGAGCTCTCCAGCTCTTAAATATATCTCGTCAGTCGAAATGGGATTTCAATTACATCCGTGGAATTGTACCGGCATTTATTCCTCGATGGTGAACACGACAATTGGTCTTTCATCTCATTCAATTGAATAAGGACTGCCACTCTTTGACGTGTGCTTCCCTCGATATTTGTCCTGCTGTCGTCGTCTTGTAATTACCGGCCCTAATTATCCTTGGACAATGTTGTCTTGTCTGCTCGCCAGCAAGTGTTCGCGTGTATAATTCACTTGGGTACGTCATCGCGATACTGGTCAGAATGACCAGCACGAAGATTGAGCCAACAAGGGCATTTGGAATTGCCGAGCCACAGGATCTGGAAATAGTGAAACAAATTTGCTTAATATAGCAGTCTCGGATACATTGTCTTATCATATAGAAACTATGGAAACTATATTGTACAGTGAATATATATACATTTATATGAATGACTTTGCGACGCATACTAGTAATTAACACACCCGAAGAAAGAAAAATAGGTATCAAATTAGCACCTGTATATTTTCCACTGCGACACAAACCCCGTTATACCAAAACCGGAGAGCTGGCTGCCCAAAATGAAGAAAACACCGTGTAGCATGTATAAAACACCCTGTAACGTGTATACAACTTTTGGAGAAAACATTGTGCTGCAACAGTACACTCTATATAACCTACGCTCTATTTAATTCTCAACTGGGTCTAATGCAAAGTCTTAGTTCAGTAATTGTATTGGTGTTCGAGAGAAACGGATCGCCGATCTATTAGCGGGACTATCAAACGGGGTCTAAGAAACGTGGTTGTGAAAACATAGATACAAATTAGGATTTGTCAGACAAAATTCTCGCAGTCTGTGACATCAGAGAGGACATTATGGGGCCCAGTAAGTTCACATTCAGATGAAACTTCAAGTGAAATCGACGCATATGGGTTTACATTTCATGAAAAGATGATGAACTACGTTATGGCGAAAACAACATGCAGATGTAATTTCAGGAATATACACCGTATATATGAAATGATACCCTCGCATCAATTTGGCCAAGTAGGGAGACTGCGACACGTCAAAATTTGATCCTGCCCTCTCAAATGCTCAATCAGATTTTGCTGGGGTATAAATCTGACGGTGAACCAGGAAGCATGCACAGTATACATGATATTGTGAATATGAATTAGGAACATTTTTCAACCTTTAACACTACTTGGCCTGGGGAAGGGGGTGGGGGGAGCACTTTCCGCCCCTCCCCCCGTTGGTTTTTTGCTCGTAACTCGTAACTCCGAAACTACAACAAATTTAGAGATGATACTCCGTTACCTTGTCACTTTGAGCCTATTTGGATGACCCCCTGAGCAGAGGATGCAGAGGTTCATGGGTAATTCAAAATGGCGGCATGTGGGGTACCAGAAAATTGACGTTTTCGTCATATTTCTTAAAAATCGCATCAGATTATTATTTACTAATTTATCATGCAGTTTTGCGAAGAAAGCGCTTAAATACAAAAATAAATAAAATCTGACCGAAAAATCGGTCAAAAAATGCCATTTTGAAGATGACGTCACTGTGACGGGGGAACCCTCCTCTACTAAACTTTCTACTCTATCTCCGGAACGATACAAAAATGATTTCACTAACGCTGAAATATTCCATCCAATAATCCCCACTATTATCCATTCCGTCTGGCAGGTGCGGTATCCAATCAACACTCGTTGATAGCGAATCGACACCTGGATATTCCTCATCACGACCGCTAGAGTATCCAATTAACATGATCCTTTTCTATGATAGTCGTTTGAATGTCTAATCAGCAACCGTTTGCTGATAGCATTATGAGAATTACATGTACGTCGATTTAGGTCTATCCCACGACCGGTCCAAACCGTCCACATGCTCTTACAGACTGACTAATGTCAATCAAGCAGTCGATAATACTGCGCCGCAAGTGCCCCATATTGATCTCAGATCAACTGTTATGACATATATAGGCTCTTCATATGGTGTATTTTATGGTGTTCTATTTGTGCCAAGTTTCCGTCGCCTTTTCAAAACGCGACGTCGCCTTTTGAAACGCGACGTCGTGTTTCGAAACGCGACGTCGCGTTTTTAAAACACGACGTCGTCTTTTGGAAAACACGACGTCGCCTTTTAAAAGGCGACGTCGCGTTTCTTTCCTATGTGTTTGCATTGTAAAACTCGACACAACCGAACTCGACGTCGCGTTTTCAAAAGGCGACGTCGTGTTTCACCCACGTCTTGTTTGGCAATGTTAAAAGATAGGAAAGAAACGCGACGTCGCGTTTTAAAATGCGACGTCGTGTTTTTTTAAAATGCGACGTCGCGTTTTCAAAAGGCGACGTCGCGTTTCAAAACGCGTCGCCTTTCGAAACGCGACGTCGCCTTTTGAAACGCGACGTCGTGTTTCAAAAGGCGACGTGTTTCAAAAGGCGACGTCGCGTTTCGAAAGGCGACGTTGCGTTTCGAAAGGCGACGTCGCGTTTCAAAAGGCGACGCGTTTTGAAACGCGACGTCGCCTTTTGAAAACGCGACGTCGCCTTTTAAAAAACACGACGTCGCGTTTTAAAACGCGACGTCGCGTTTCTTTCCTATCTTTTAACATTGCCAAACAAGACGTGGGTGAAACACGACGTCGCGTTTTGAAAACGCGACGTCGAGTTCCGTTGTGTCGAGTTTTACAATGCAAAAACATAGGAAAGAAACGCGACGTCGCGTTTTAAAAGGCGACGTCGTGTTTTCCGAAAGGCGACGCCGTGTTTTAAAAACGCGACGTCGCGTTTCGAAACACGACGTCGCGTTTTTAAAAGGCGACGGAAACTTGGCACAAATAGAACACCATAGTATTTTCATGTCTTCTGAAGCTTGCTTTTCAGGAGGTACCGCTTCACACACAAGCCGACTTCTCTGTTTACACTTCGAGTTAGCTTTGGTATATCAAATCATCGGTCTGTTCAAAATAATTTATAGAGTTCATTGAGCTCGAATCCATTTTGTCGTATGAGTGGATTGTTGATTGGCTGGCGCATGTATCTGGCCACATTGATTGTCTGGCGCATGTATCTGGCCACATTGATTGTCTGGCGCATGTATCTGGCCACATTGATTGGCTGGCGCATGTATCTGGCCGCATTGATTGGCTGGCGCATGTATCTGGCGCATGTATCTGGCCACATTGATTGGCTGGCGCATGTATCTGGCCACATTGATTGGCTGGCGCATGTATCTGGCCACATTGATTGGCTGGCGCATGTATCTGGCCACATTGATTGGCTGGCGCCCCCATGTATCTGGCCACATTGATTGGCTGGCGCCCCCATGTATCTGGCCACATTGATTGGCTGGCGCCCCCATGTATCTGGCCACATCACCATATTAGAAGTAATGTCGTAACTATATTGAGGGAATACGCCACACTGCACATAGTCGTTGGGTAGGTTTTGATTGGCTCGTCTCGGGTTTGTAGATGAATTTTACACTCTATTTTGAATGCGTTAGTTGGTCCGATCTATCACGGCTTCTTTACTTGCAATTGTGAACGGAGAAATCGACTTGTGTATGAAGGACGTTAATGTATCATCTAGCTACAAATAAACCTATTTTGCAACCAACTCTGTATTTTATCATTTAATATCGTTTATTTGCACTGATGTTGCGAACTTGAAGAGACTGAACATTGTTCGATACGTTCGGATTGATCCGTTAAAAGCTCACTTGGGGCCATGATAAAAGGTTATATACATACATTGTTATAAATTACCGTACCATTATTTCAAAGTAAATGTATGGAGTTTACAGTACATTTAATCGTAAACACAATAATCGGTAAGTTGAACTGTGATATTTCAGTTGACATCAACTGAAATGGGTAAACTGCGCACAAACGTAACACAAAACTTCTGTTTTCTCCGTTGATATCTTTGCACACGAAACGCCAAGTTGCAGGAAACCTCCGACACCTGCGTTATACGATACAGCATTGAAAGAGCACTTTCAGAAAACGCACTGGAAGGGACGCGACGGCTAGCTTTGATTTTCGGTCTGTAATACGGTTTGGTTTTGGTTTTATCTGACTTGGAGTTGTGCCCCACTTATAAATCGTATATTTGTGTAATAATTTCTCAGATTCCTTCTTCGTTATTTCCGAAACTTGTGGTACCGACATTTGTGAACACGAAGAGCTGAAGATACGCGAACGAACAATAGTCATATCGGCCTACGTTTCCTTGGAAACGATAATTGTAGACAACGGGGACACATAATTATACAGTTCAAAGGATGTTGAAAAAAACAACTCAACAGTAATTGTAATTACAGTGCAACCCAATTTACAGTTGAATGCCTGCCAATAAACGGTAATTTTAAATTACGGGGCAACATTTTACAATTTAAGGCCTGTTAAAATGCGGTAATTGCAAAATACGGTGCAACGTAATTTTACAGTTGAAAACACCGGCACCTTTTCTGTCAGTACATTTAACTGTGAATTTACGGTGTGTGACTTTGTGTGACACTGATTGCAGTCTAGTTTCCATTTCATACGAGAGTAGTATACAAAGAGCATTTAAAGCCCCATTTTGCCGGGGGAGGTAACTCTTGCATCAGCCAGGGGGCGTGGAGGTTTGTGGAGGTGATGTGGAGGTCAAGTGCACTATAGTTCCAAAAGGTGACGCCACCAAGGTGACGATGGGAGGGGTCTCTCTGCTTCCGCGGACAGAAAGTAGTCCCCAGACTTCAAATACGCTGCATCGACCGATTGGGTGGAGAGAGGTGTTAAAGTGAAGCTCTCCTCCAGGGCTATCCAGTCGGGTGGGTGTATGTTTTCACAGAAAAATAAATAAATAAATAAATAAAAAGCGGAACAAGGACTTTACTCTTACAATAGGGGCCTGTATTATACAATATACGGGAAAATGCCTATATGGGGTGTGGGGGTGGTCATTTTTTTTGGATTTTACTATGGGTTGTTTGGTCTTGTTTTTCGCGTCTCGCCACGAAAAACACGATGGGAGGGGTCTCGAAGTTAAGCGGTGAAATTTTTCGATAAGTACCGGGTAGGTCTGTATATAGGCCCATATACGCCCATACTGGCTATGGGGGATAGATCCATACTTGGAAATTCACACATGTTCATTGCGATATGAGTTGTTTGGTCTTGTTTTTCACGTCTCGTCACGTAAAACACGATAGGAGGGGTCTCCAAGTTAAGCGGTGATTTTTTTTTTAAAAGTATCGGGTAGGCCCATACTGGCTATGGGGGATAGGCCCATACTGGGAAATTCACACATGTTCATTGCGAATGTGTCGTGGGAGGTGTCATTTTGTAGCTCTCGGGGTGTAAACCCCGATTTGAGGGCTATCCACAGCATCTGTGACTTCATCGGTGACGTCATCAGTACGAGTAGTAGCGAAAGTGGGCATTTTGGGTAAGTAAAGGAAGGTATTTGGGGTAGAAACGGACCACTATTGGTCCGAATATGTCGTGGGAGGTGTCACCTCGTAGCTCACGGGGTGTACATCCCGATTTGAGGAATGTTCGCGTCATCTGTGACGTCATTGATGACGTCATCAGTAGGAGTAGTAGCCAATGTGGGCATTTTGGGGCGGTGAAGAAAGGTATTTGGTGTAGAGATGGACCATCCTTGGTCCGAATGTGTCTTGTGAAGTAGCATCTTGTAGCAGCGCCCGCCAACGCCAAGCTCAACGCTTCAACGCGCTGGTGAATTAGCCCAACAGCTCTGATTTTCATGAAATTGCCACCAATACATCGAAATGCAGTGACGCCCATCAAC
>JAVTVY010016409.1:0-59052 GCA_036873755.1 Hanleya hanleyi | reverse complement strand
GTATTCTATGCCTTTATCCATCACAATTTCAAAAGAAATATCTATGGAGATATGTTTTTTCTGGGAATATCTGTTAAACACGAGTAACGATTGAAAAAAAATTAAATGTGACAGAGGGATAGGGCTAAATTGCAGGGAGAAGGGTTCTTCAAACGGGATGGTTTTTTAAGAATACTTTTCAAAGTTTTCTTCATGTTATCCTTTGAAAAGGGTCTTATTAGCGTGACCATGTCCGTTGAGTAACCCTTTTTCTCAAGGGTAAAAGGTAAGATTTTAGCAGTGTGTGGAGCATAGAGGGTGCATCATGTGCTGGTATTGAATACCAACCGTGAGGATGTGCGCGTCAATATATGGGAAAGATGTTGGAACGTGACTGCGGTTGATTACAGGTGATTCCCTGATTCTAACCGCAACAAGATCGTTAATGTGACAGAAACAAGGGACCGGTGCGAGGTGACGGTCAACAAAATGCTGTGCATTGTACGGGGGATTAAAATGATATATACTCGATAATTCTCAGCCAATCCTTCTGCAGATCTTCCTCCAGTTGATATGTGTATACAACGTCTGGTTCAGATTCGTATACGATGTTGAACCATGTGGGGAATCCTGGCACTTGAGAAATAACTCTTCCCGCAAATTCAACATTCGCATCATCCACTTCGAACGTGTGCATGACACGTTTCTGTACCAGATGAGATACGGCTTCTTCTGCAGTGGATTCCGCTTGGGCCACGATGGATTTTAAGTTGGCAAGGAGTTCTCCTACGGTGAACTGTTTTTTGTTGTGGGAGAAAGCGAAGAGTTTGGGATCATCAACGTGCTGCTGAAGTACTTGTTTTCGGAATCTCAGCTGGGCTTTCAAGGCTTCCGTCTTGTCTTTGGTGGTCTTATACAAGGAAATGTTGTAGTCCACTTGACCTAGGGTCTGCCAAAGTCCATGATAAATCATGTCATTGGTCATATGTACCTTCTCCAGTATGACTTTCTGTCTTTTTCTTTCCAATTCCTTCTGTTTCTCTTTCAGTGCAGCAAGCTTTGCCTGTTTCATTTGCTGATGTCTGGCTCTGAATTGCTCTGTTGTTATATTGCGTAACAGCGAGGCCTTAAGAATTTTCTCACTGAACTCTTCTTCTGTCAGACCATCCAGCCAACGCCCAACTTTGTTAAAGTTGAAGAGAATGTGGCTTTCCACCGTGAGAGCTGTTGCAGATGGCTTAGTTGTTTCCAGGTAATCTAATTGTGCAAAAACAGTTTCAGGGATTTTGTTGTGTTTCAAAGTGGATGAGCATTCTGGATGAGTGTCGGGGTTTTTGGAATAGTTATCCCCACCGGGTAGCTGGTCTTGAAGGAGGTGTTCAAAAATGGCTGCAATATCAGGTAAGAGTATGTTTAGAATAGAAGTGGTGAGAAGGTCATCATCAGAAGCTGTAGTTAGAGATGTAAGTATATCAGATGGAGGAATTGGTTGGCTGTCGGGGATTAGTTCAACTTCACCTTGAAGCAGAAGCTGGGTGTTACAGTTTTTCAGATTGTGAATAATTTTCTGGTATTTTGTATTCATCTCTAGTATATTTCCATTCCTTTCCAGAAGGTTCCAGAGCGGCTTGGTGAAGTATTTATTCAGCAGTCCCATGGCTCTGCATCCTGCGACCAGAACTGGAATGCCCAGGTAGTGGAGAATGGTCTGTAGCAGTCTGTTGTCTGCTCCGTAGCAGTTTTGCAGGAAGTCCCGGAGGAGATGGCGCTGGTGGTACAATATTGCCGAGTTGTGGAAAACGATGTTAAACCGATTACCTCGGAATTTCGTCAGAGACTTTTCCTCGCCCCGAGCGCACAGAAAAACCGACACCGACGAAAAACAACCGCTTTTCTCGTCTCCGCCCCGAGAAAAGGCCTTGCAAGCAGTGCGCACCAGATCTACAGTATACGAACTGGAAGGCGGTGAATTCTTTCCAAAGATATACGATGAGTCGTCGTCGTGAGTCTCCTTGTACTTCTTCTCGAAACTGCTCAAGGATGCATCGGCTTTTTCTGCAGCGTTTACCAAAAGATGTAACCCACAGAAAAAATTGTGGATTTCTCCTAGTCTCGTCCGCTCATCTGCACTCATTTTGGCCCAATTTGGTATCACTTCCGGTAGAATGCCGTTCCTGTACTTTTTGAATAGTTGGTGAAACGCCTTCTCGGTTGCAGCACGGTCACTCATTGTGTTTTTGATGTTCGCTATGATTTCGGTCCCAGCCCGACTACAACTATTTACACGATCGAGGTCTTGTACTATTTCAGTTAACGTTGCCAATGTGGTGGACGCTGATTTGTCCACCAACTCTCGTAAACCAAGGATCTTGGGCTCCTGTGTTGTTGTTGTTACGACGTATGTTTCAAACTGCTGCCCTCGCTTCTTCGTCTCATCGGAATACAGTGTCGTATTCCTCTCCGTTGTCATAGTGGCCCCCAGGTTCAAATGCACAAGTGGCAACCTCAGCTTGGCTATTCGGTCAACTGTAGCCCGACATGGTAGTTGATTTGCCTCCAAATTTGCTAGCTCGAGAACCGCTTGTATCACAGGAGCAATGTGGCAATAACCAACATTGTGTTGTAACAGTCGCAGAACACACTTTGTCATCTCCTCTGTGTATTGCTGAGCATGGAATACAGTCAGTGAACGACGGGGTCCTTTATCACTGTGAGATGTCAATTTTTCTACGTGTGCCTCGTAGCGTTCGCACTGATGGCAGGTTTCATCTAGATCTGTCTGTGTGCCTCTTTCAGTCGATATTCTTATCAACGGTCCAGTTCTCCGTGATTTCATGGTTGTGTGAAACCGCGCCCGCCGCTGTTCTCTCATACGCACCAGAGCTTTATTTAATTTCTGAATGTTCTTCGTTTGCTGGTGCAATGTGTGTGCCTGAATGGTATATAAATGTTAAATTATGTCGTAAAAATGAGCGTAAATCGTGATGGTGATGACCTCAAGTGACGTGGCGATGACAGAACGGAGGACGTCACATCCGAATAAAAGGTATCTCCCGGGTGAAGTCACCAGCATTGTCTGCCTTTATGTGAGACCATATGATTAAGTTATTTCAATGTTGAAGCAAATGGGCAACCCTGTAATGGACAGTTTATATACTACTTGCCACACCCCATACAAGAAATCTTCATAAGTGGGTTGCTCATCATGTGTAACATTGTAATAACTGAAGCGTACGATGTTATTCAGGGGTATATAAGTCCTGCTGACATTTGACCCAGAAATGACCTTTGACCCACATGTGACATCACCGGATGTGACGTCATCCGTGATGTCTTCGCAACGTTATTCCACCAAGCGCCTCCACTCAAAGTTTCTCAAATTTGGCGATACATATCGCATGCTGATAGCAAAGTACGAACGTAGCGTGCAAGATCTATGGCGCTACGTTTCGTAACTTGTGTCTAATTCCGCTTAACCCGGGGCTAGGGGCCGTATGAACACATGTACTTCAATATCCTCATGGTGCTCATATGAACAGTCACAATCAAAGCGTGACTGAGATACATCTTTTTTGGATAACGACTCTAAAACGAATATTACGGATTAAGAATACTGATCAGCGATACGGATTTGATATTTTTGGAACATCATGATGTCTTGCCGGCATCAGTGAAAACTGTTGACCGCTTCTCTCTTGCAGGAAACAAGCCTATGTTTATGTATACTATGATTGTCTTCTTGAATTTGGTGCTAATACTGTTATATGGAAAATGGAATAGGTCTTTGGATTATGGACGCGGATATTCTCTAATGGACGACGGCTGGATTATGAATGACGGACTAGACGCTTGTAATGCTACGGGATGTCATCACTTTCACGCTTTACCCTCATTTGTACGACAGAATTTCACCTTTATATACTACTTGCCTGTTTTGCAATTGTTATTGCTTTACGTTTCTCGCGGATGTTGCTGTTTCGCCGATCCTTCCGTATGCGAATTGATTTGTTGTTCAATTTTTGATTTTCTTCCTGCTTTGCATGTAGTTCCTTCTCCATGTTATCTAACCGGTCCACGCATGTATACGGTTGCATTTGGGGGACTTCTCCATGCAAAGGAATTGTGAATGGCTCTTCTAAGAGGTCCTTCATCAGTTTAACATTTTCTGGAGTTTTCTTTTTCTTTATTAAACTCAAGCGTTCCTTGAATAATTTGCCGAGACAAGCCTGAACTTTTCGATAGTCGCAGTTTGATGGAAAACGAGTCCCCATCCATATCTCAAGCATGCGGGTCACCGTACTCCATTTTAAATTCAACTTTGAGAGTTCATGAATCGCTCCATTACATAACAATCTGGGATTGATCTCATGGGGACAGGAATTTAGTCCATTCTGGAGTTGGTCGATGGAGAGATCAGTGGCACAGAGAAATGGCCATTTCGCGACATATTCTGAAAGCATCAAAATAACTTTATCTCTTTCAAGTCACACAAATATATAACATTTATATTTTATTCATTTTCTGATTAAATTTCATCGTTATGGGTCTATTCAGTGGAGCGCGAATATATCGTATTCATGTGTAAGAGGTGGAAAACATTAGGGGAGAGTGGGGAGACATCCCTTACGGAAGAGCAGTATATACTTCTATGGCAGTGTACACTGCCACTATACTTCCACAGACCTCCCCTCTACTGCGGCCATACTTCTGAAACTCTGTGCAATTCCAGCTTTTTTTCTCTATACTGCCACTATACTTCTGGCACTTACACTTTTGCTGTGTATACTGCGGTCATACTTCTACAACTTGATCACAAAAATGTAAATTCTATACTGCTGTTATACTGCTACAAGTTTAGCTGTGAGCACACAGTTGCTGTGTATGGCACATGGAGAGCAGATCTTCGCAGTACTCTTTTCTCTGTACAGCTTTGTTCATGAACTGATGCATGTAAGTAGCATTAATATATTAGATGCCAATGGGAAGAATTTCCCTTTCATTCCATTCCCCATATTTTTCCAATACTGCATATTTTTCAAACATACTGAGGCCAACATTATGGCATGTCTGATATAAAATTTATCATGGTGGAAATATAGGGGGCGGTTTCAGCCAGGGCAATCAGTTTAATTATACCCCAAAACATGTTTAGGCCTACCATGTTATAATACATCATATGTCCATGTTATAATGTAGTAATATCAACCATTCATGTGTGTATGATACATGAATGTGTCAATTTTCCCTGAAAGAGGATGCTTGTATATACCATTTTTATTTAGACCACACTTGGTATACAGGGCAATCTTATACTGCTGCTATACTTCAGCCTGTCTACTGCCACTATGATGCAGTCATACTTCCACTATACTGCTACCATACTGGCCATATACTTCTGTCTATGCTGCCAGCCCCCTGCCATGACACTGCCTCCGTACTTCAGGGAAGGGTTACAGCAGCTTAATTAACATAATGTCCGCATACTGCAGTGATACTTCCACTATACTTCTACTATACTGCTACCATACTGACCATATACTTCTGTCTATGCTGCCAGCCCTCTGCCATAACACTGCCTCTATACTTCAGGGAAGGGTTACAGCAGCTTAATTAACATAATGTCAGCATACTGCCAATATACTGCCACTATAATTCTGCAACCCTGCCACAACTGTAAGTTGTATCAAGGGTACGTGGGTCAGTATCCGCCTTCATCCTTCACACGAAGGGAAAATTAAATACGCTATAGGTATATGTGCTATAATATACCGCCTTTGGCTTAGTAAATTTTGGGGAATATGGAACTTTTTGAATAATTAAAATGCGTGAACCTGAGCGTTTTCAATGTTATTACTACTTCTCTAATAAAATTTAGTTCCGATATATTGCCGAATCCCTCTAAATATGAGACTTACTTACTTTACTTTATTTCCATACATGAATACATATAGAAACAAAGATATGTACACATATATCAATGATTGTTAAAAACAGTGAGGACAGACAGTACCGGGTAGGCTATAATTTTGGAGGGATAGGCCTATTTCACTTCCAAATAATTTGCCTGCGAGAACCTCACATAACAGTTTGGATATAACAAAATGGAAATTCTATTTTTCGTTTGCAGACGATATACTATAGGCCCATTTTGATTTTGTCAGCCTGGTATTTGGTTATAAATTATTTAATCAACACCTGTCGTGTGCATTCATTGTTTGTAATGTGCGCCAAAATGATATGGTCCCTTAACATGCTAATTTGAACGATCTCGCGAGATATCCGCGAATCTGTTCAAAGCTGAAAAAATGGCGGGGCAAGGAGAGGCAAGCAACTAGAAGGCAGTAAATAACGGAAAGTAAGTTATTTTGAAGGGATCTTTCAATCTACAGCTATTCATACAATAACTTCAATGTTTCAATATTCACCTTCCCGTCTTGGCTGATCCATAGTGGGGTGATTTCGATTACAAATCTAGCTCACACATCGACTGCACTCGCTGGCTAACTTATAATATCTGACAACGCTGGCAGTAAATTTGGCGCCTACTAAAGCCCAGAAACGCCCGGACTGGACCAGTCCACTTCGTGTTTTGAGAGTATTGTTTATTTGATTACAACTTCCGGAAGTATACACGGGATTACCTGTCGCAAGTTCATTATGCTCAAAGGGGATGCGCAGGTAAGGTGTGTTCAAGGCTAACTGGGATCTTCAACTGAACGCAGATCTTATATGGAAGCCGGTACAACGCCAAATACTGGGATCTTCAACTATAAGAATGAACCAGCCGTGAATCGGAGTGCCGTATTCAGTTCGTGATCGTTCGACCTCTCTGTAACTGAAGAGACCGTTCCAGGACTCTGTTTTGTCAGATAGGACAGTTGCTATTGCAGGTATTACGTTGGAAATTAAATAGGAATTGGAAATTAGTTTCGGACATTGCCCAAGACATTCATACGCAAACCAAATCTCAGTACTGAGTTCCTTATGTTACTGTTTGCAGTCATTTGTTTTATGTTTTAAAGATATATACACATTTTATTTCACATAACGCTTCTTGACTTGGTATTTACCAGCAGTACCGTGACAACCCGTATTATTATTTAAGGGATTGCCTGCCTAACTCGAGGCATTCTTGACACGTGATACAGTAGACACAGGTAAAGATGTCGGATCTACTGTCATGAGTACAGTGCCTTCTGAGCACAGGCACTCGCAAGTCAACGCCGATATTCATGTAATCACAGGAATTCGCGAGGGACAATTAAGCAACAATGCAGATAAGAAGGTGAGCCGATAGCAGTGCATTTTCCTAGATCTAGCTGTGCAACTGACTCTAGGAATTCCTTCAAAGGCTTAGTGCGACGGCGAGTGGCCAGATTTTATGTTGGAGGAATTGATAAGCACAGCTCTTCAGAATCGGCGATGCGGTCATTCCTCGAGAGAAACAACATACACGTAACCTTTCTAAGGTACTTTGACCGGGAACGAAAAAGAACGGCTGCAGCGCAACTGAACATTTTAGAAAGCGACGAAGCTAAAGTGAGAGTTCGTGGTTTCTGGCCAGATGGAATATTCCTGAAAGAGTGGTTGCCATGGGCTGTATTCAGGAATGAGAAAAGTGAACACAATGGGTACTAAAATTGTAAATATAATGTGTTGGAATGCTGATGGGATTATGTCTGAAACTCCTTACCTTGTACATACCCTGAAGGAGCTTGACATACATGTGTGTGGGATAGCTGAACATTGGCTCCGGGAGTTTAACCTAGACTTTCTGAACACAATTGACGAAAATTATAAAGCAATTGCAAAACCTGTATTAGAGGCAAACCCCTATGCCACGCGCTGTAACGTACGCGGAGGTGTGTCACTCTTATACCAAAAATATATCAATGTGACGGAAATAGATATTGATTGTAGTAGGATAGTCGGAGCTGAGATTCAACTGATGAACAATGAAAAGCTCTACTGTTTTGTGGTATACCTACCTGCGTCCTCAAGACCACTGGAATTATTTACACAGTGTGTAGAAATGCTGGATATACTTGTGTCTGTTTATTCAGAGAAGGGGAACGTTATGGTACTAGGTGACTGTAACTGTAAAATCGAAGGAAACAGATATCGCTTTGCATACGACGAACGGTCATATTTCTTTCGCGAATTCATGACCAACCACAATCTGATGTCGGTCAACGTACAAGATTTCTGTGCTGGCCCGGTTAACACCTTCTGTCCGTCGACAGGGAACGGCACTGCAATCGATCATATCCTGATCGAACAAAATGTAGCAGATCAAATAGAAACTAGTGCAGTATTAGACGACCATTCCCTGAACGTCTCTGAACATCACCCAGTCGTATGTTGCATTGGACTTGCGCGCACAAATGCCGAGAATCTCATGGAAAAAAGCGGTCTCACAAGGAACTGTTTCCAACTATACCAGTGAGGTATCGAGGCGTCTTGACCTAGTTCCATTGCTGTCGACCGAGATATCAGACGTCACTAAAATTGATAAGTATTATCAGACAATAGTGAATTGTATCAAAAATGCAGCTGACGCAACGATACCCTCGACCAAATATAGAAAACATCTAAAACCGTACTGGAACAAAGATGTACAGGAACATCATAATGAGATGAGACGTCTGAGACATCGATGGATCGAGGAAAATAAACCGAGAGAGACCGTGGGATTCATACATAGAGTATAAAACTGCGAAAAATGTGTTTAGACAAGCTCTGAGAACATCATTCAATGATTACATAACATCACAAATAGACGAACTGAATGAGTCAAATGAGATGAACAATGACCTGTTTTGGACCTTGTTCAATCGTAGAAGAAATGGCAGCCGGTTCGAACAATCTGAAATAGAATACGATGGTGAATTATTAAGAGACTCAGAGGGTATCCGATCAGCATGGGCGATTTACTTCGAAACACTGTACTGTGATGATGACAATGTTAATTTTAACAATGATTTCAGAAACACAATCCGCAGACGTATTAAAGAAATTTTGAGAGATTCCTTTGACGAAGCAGACGAATTTTTGAATCCAGCTTTCGACATACTAGACATAAGCACTAAGTGTTCCGAACTAAAAACCAACAAAGCTGGAGGGTTTGATAAAATAACATATGAACACTTGAAGTATGGAGGTGACCGCCTACAAGCACATCTTACAAAGCTTTTCGAGCTTGTAATTAAATATGAGTATGTGCCGAACGATTGGAAGAAAGGTGTAATTGTGACCATATACAAAGGCGGGGGGAAACCCAAACAGAGCCCAAACAGTTACAGAGGTATAACTTTACTTCCTGTTATTTTTAAAGTGTTTGAAATGCTCCTCGCCGACAGACTTAACTGCGTCTTTGACTCGAAGACATTTCCTTGCAAGCAGCAGATGGCTTACCAAAAAGGCCTAGAGAGCCTCTACACGTCTTTTAACCTACAAGAATGCACTTTCCACAATATAGAGAGAGGCGAGCAAGTGCATGCTGTATTTCTTGACAGCGCCAAAGCGTTTGACTGTGTATGGCACGATGGGCTCTTGTTCAAACTGCACGAAAATGGAGTAAGAGGAAAAACATGGAGACTATTCAGAAATATCTACACAGATATGGAAAGCTGTGTTTCGTGCTGTGGTAATCTGTCTCGATGGTTCAAAATGAAACGTGGAATAAGACAGGGAAGTGCTCTCTCCGCCAAGCTATATCTGATATTTATTGACGACCTTCTGCAAGAACTGGAGAATTCGGACAACGGAGCATTAATAGTCGACATTCGAGTAAATGCTCCTACACAAGCGGATGATATCTGTCTTCTAAGTATCCGACTGAGTGGCATGGTAGTAATGCTTGGAATCTGTGAGACCTATAGCCGGCTATGGCGATTCCTATTTAATCCATGCAAAAGCTGCGGAATAACATTTCAAAAATCTGGTAAACCTACCACAGTGACCGAAGACTTCACGATGTACGGCAATATGATTCCTGTGGTAACAGCAAACAACTCACGTAGGTGTTGCCTGAACGGGCAACCTAAGTTCATTTGATCGAACTAGAGCTGTGTGCAACAAACTGAGATGGAATACACTGTCCCTTATCAGATCCGGCATCCACCCCAAAGCGCTAAATCCTTTAGCCAGTGCGCGTGTTATAACACAGACTGCGTATCCAAAAGCGCTTTATGGATGTGAATTATGGTGTTTAAATAAGGTAGATGTCTTAATGTTAGAAAGAGCGCAGAGGTGGATAGCCAAATCCATACAAGGGTTCCCGAAACTGACAAGATCAGATAAGTGTGTGGGACTTCTAGGTTTGATAACCATAGAAAGTGTGATCGACACAAAAAAGCTGTTGTTCCTGGGTCGTTTGAAAAATTACCCCAAAAAATCTTTTTAACACGTCTGTATAGTTTTTCGCATAACCGAAATGCGCAAGTAAGACAAATGGGATTCATTCCTGACATTTTTAGAATCTTGAAGAAATATGACTTACATGATTTTATCTCCGTTTACACAAGTGATTGCATCTTCCCGTCCAAAGCCAAATGGAAGAGAATTGTCAAACAAACTGTTCATCAGCATGAACAACGGGAATGGCTACTGAGGATGACGCTAGACAGTGACTTCGGTAGATTTGTGAAAATTCACCCGTCGTTAACGCCTTGTGTGTGGTGGAAACTGTCGAATAAATACCCACAACACCGCAATAGTATCCAATATATGGTGACAATATGTGCGACAATTAGAAAAACTGAAGAAATCGAACTCTGTCATCAGTGTGGTAAAATGTATGTGGATATCTTAGAACATATAGTCCTCCACTGTGACTCTACTGAACAACTAAGAGATGAACTGTGGTGTGATTTTATTAATATGCAAGACATCGGGTTTAGTGTGTTTCTTCATTCCCTCTCTGACTGGGATTTATTGCACACACTTGTTGGAGGAAAAGTAAACTATGAACTTGTCAGACAAGACATTGAACTCTTCAGAGTAACGTGCTTAAATTATATACAGGGAGTGAACAAATTATATTTCAAATGAACCTTATTGATGCGTATAGCGTTACGATAAAGTGAGAAAAAAAATGGATAACGTAAGCTAAACTGTGTAAATAATTACAATTTCCCAAATGTAAATATTGATTGCTCGCCTACCGAGAAATGATTACATGTATGACTATGCATATAGTCTCCACCAGGAGGAAATAAAGGAAATAGTAATAATCTGTGGTTGAATGCATAGGCACATTTTGTTCAAACATACCAGTTAGCAGAACCGGAAATCCAAGCTTCCTGTTCAGTAGGGTATGTTCATGCAACCTCAGTCATCGATAGGAGGCTGATCTTCTTGTCAAGAGACTTCATCGTACATAACCTATAAAACATAAGCAAATGCTGATGAACTGATGAATACTGATTGATTCCGCTGTCTTAAAGGTAGTTCTCTGTTATCATGTTCACTTGTCATAAATTGCTTTGACCGCACATTCTTTATTCACTACAGACACGGGATATCCGTTTGTCTTAGGTTTGCTGGGGCGAAAAAAATAACTTGAGTTGATTATTCTCTCTGACCAATGTATTGATTAATATACACAACAATAAAAATCAAAGATCTGTAATTATTTAAGTCTAGAGATGAAAGAGGCAAAGTCGCTTAATGCGTCCTATATGTTATACTCGAAATAGTTAAGCGTAGTAACATTTTGTTCGTTTTATGGAAAATATCAATCACTCCAGGGGAAGAATGTCATAACCCATGAATGGGGATCAAATGTAAGCTATGATCAAGAGCTGAGATACATTTAGAAATTAAATCCATTTGAACCGAAGTCATCAGTAAGAGTACAGCCCAAGTATCCCTGGAGAAGTTAACCTTTCTGGTTTACAGCGGATCATGATACACAGAGTGTATCTGTCATGCTCATGATGTGTGATGCCTACTCTAAACCTGGCGTACAAGTTCCAGTTAAACATAAACGAACATACAATGATAATAACACCCTTATACACGAAGGAGAGTATGGTCGTCCTCATGTGACACAACTTGTTTATATATGTATAGTTGCGTCATATACCTATGTTTATTTGGTGGGTGGTATGTGATTATGGGTTGCTGACCACCAAATGATCTCCTTACTATTTATTTAGTAAATTGACGTGAAACATGCCCAGAAAACTCGATTCCAAAAATTTCCCGACGACTAAAAATATATATATTCGAAATTGGAACAATTGCTGTACCAATCTGTAACGGTTCATTCTTGAGAAAACAGTAACAAATTAAACGAACAATTCTCTCCTGTCAGTCACGTACATGTAAATGTAACAGGATTTCCCACGGATGAAGATATCACACCAGAGAAAATCTCCCTAATGTACTAGCGAAATCCGGTAAAGTCATATATACCTGCCATAGAATGTTGTGGTGAGGTACTAATGTGTTCCTGTTGTGAATCTATATGTAGGACACGCGTACAAAAATATCCACCTGTATTTCAGCATTTGCCTGATTTGCCTGACACCACGCCATTATGAAGCGGTGAAATCCAGGAGAAGATATCATGTAGCTTGTGCATATTCCAGATTGTAATTTAGATGACGGTTTAGGCAGCATTTGAAGACAATATCTGGCGGAGAGTTAACACCGTCGCTCGGTAAGTTGTTCCACGGTTCAACAACTCGCTGTGTGAAGGATTACTTCCTTACATCAAGACGACAACGATGTTTGTCAAGTTTGTGCTGGTGACCGCGTGATCTCGCATGCTCAGAGAAGGTGAAAACCTATGCCGGATCTACCGCATAAAACCCTCGGACAATTTTATACCCTTCAATCGAATCCAGCCTAGCTCTTCTGACTGTTCTGTTTTTTAAACCAAGGCATTTTATTCTCTCCTGATATAACAATCCTACTAGTTACGGAATTATACGAGTGACCCTTTGTTGAACACTTTCCAGCCACTTGATGTCCTTAACATAGTGTGGTCTCCAGGTGTACTGCAGTAGTCCAGGTGTGGTCGAACTAAAGACATGTACAGCTGTAGAATTACACATTTGTCTCTTTCTTTCACCACAATAGCACACTGGCCCTTCACGAGCTGTGATGAATAACTCGGTCCTTCTCACTCATATTTACTGGATTCCACATGTATGTTTCTTGTCTCGGGATCTCAGTCGTCCGAGAACATTATCTATATTAGGTCGTTTGGTGATTTGTCTGCAGGTAGACATCCCAGGGGCTGTAGACTTCAATATGTATATCTGCTATATTGAGACTAACTGGGTCATCATATCCAGGGACCCTGCACGATTGTATATTAGCGCGTTCATGACCCGAATGTTTAAACGTTGAGAAAGTGGACGTATATGATATGGAAGGCCAAATGTCCAAATAATCAGAAACTCACAGTTACTGAATCGAAAACCTAAGTTTTCAAACAGAAAACTTAAGTTATCAAAGAGAAAACCATGGTTTTCGAATCGAAAACTTAAGTTTACGGTCGAAAACCTAGGTTATCTACCACATAAGCCCGAGTTTCTCTTTTCCTAACCTCGAGTTTCTATTTCTCAACGCCGAAAATCACAGTTGTCCCTAGAAAACTTAAGTTATCAAACCGAAAACCTAGGTTTTCGAATTGATAACTTAAGTTTACGGTCGAAAACCTAGGTTATCCAGCAGACAACCCAGAGTTTCTCTTTCAATTTCGAGTTACTCTTTTATTTTTTGACATTCGTGTAGAAAACTTAAATTATCAATCGATAACTTAGGTTTTCGAATTTGCGATTGTCGTAAAGTCAAACTCAACTAACTAACTCCAAGTTTCGACATCCGGGTACTATGGGTTTCGCGCCCTTTCCCGCATGCTGACTGATTAAAATGTCAGAAAGAACCACAAAATCAACTTGTATTCAACAAAAGGATAACTGAGATTATTTATTCAATGTAGACTAACCTGTATGTCCGAGCCTAGTTTATACAAGCATTATCAAAGACTGGGTATTGATACTCAGAACTAGTCCTTTAATCAGTTTAATAGCTATATATATATGCTGCAGACTGAATTGGGGGAAATAATCTAGTTAAAATTCAGCTATCCGGTCATGCTGACTGACCGACATAAGACAGGTCAATGTAATTCACACCAGCAAAGCACATTCAGTAATATGTACATAGCTACTTTAGCAAATACGTTGGTGGCACACAAGCTGTCTCTGGGTCAACAGCGATTACTACAGGCATACGGTGAATGTTATATCTGTTTGAGCAGTTTGATTCCGTATTAATTTCGCCACGTGGTTCTCTCTGCATTTCTTATTAGTCAACAATCGGAAAGGCGCCAAACCCAAAGTACCCTAATATCGAAACTCTAAGATAGAAAGTCGAGTTTCACTTCACGACAACCACCAATTCGAAAACCTAGGTTATCGATTAGAAAGTGTCCAATAAAAGAGAAACTCGGGGTTGTCTGCTAGATAACTTAGGTTTTCGACCGTAAACTTAAGTTATCAATTCGAAAACCTAGGTTTTCGGTTCGATAACTTAAGTTTTCTAATCACAACTGTGATTTTCGGTGTTGAGAAATAGAAACTCGAAGTTAAGGAAAGAGAAACTCGGGGTTGTGTGGTAGATAACCTACGTTTTCGACCGTAAACCTAAGTTTTCGATTCGAAAACCATGGTTGTCTGTTTGATAACTTAAGTTTTCTGTTTGAACACTTAGGTTTTTGATTCAATAACTATGAGTTTCTGAATATTTGGACATTTGGCCTTCCATTTTTTTTGTGTTCAGTATCAATTGAATACGTACACAGAACCCCCAAGCTGGAATATTCATAATATTACCTTGTCTAATTATACCGACTATTTATTATCTTATGACCGATAATCGACTAGCACACTAGTTCACAACTCAGGATCTGTGATGAATAACTCCTAGGTCCTTCTCACTCGTATTTATTAGATTCCAATTGAATTTTTCTTGACTTCGTGATCTCAGCGGTCGATACTTCATGTAAGGGAGCACGAGAGAAGAAGCATAGTTCAACAGGGTAGAGATATGATTTCTGAATCCTTTATGCACGAGCTTGACATCGTAGAACAGCTTTGTGCCATTTCTGTGCCACTATCTTACAATGTCACAACTGTGACAACATTATACACAACATTGTTAAAGGAATACTTCATTGGGAATTCATTGGATTGTTCTACATCCCTTATAGACTAAGCACATGACAGCGGCTTTGCATTGTTCTACACTACCTTGTCACTGACAGCGGCTTTGCGGTCTTATACACTACCTTGTCACTGACAGCGGCTTTGCGGTCTTATACACTACCATGTCAGTGGCAGTGGCTTTGCGGCCTTCTACATCTTCTACATAATCGTTTAATCGTACAGTCTTCTTTCTTATGTTCAACCCTACATTGTTATTGACAGCGGCTTTGCGCTCTTCTACACTACCTTGTCATTGGCAGCGGCTTTGCGGTCTTCTACACTACCTTGTTAGTGACAGCGGCTTTGCGGTCTTCTACACTACCTTGTCAGTGACAGCGGCTTTGCACTCTTCTACACTACCTTGTCATTGACAGCGGATTTGCGGTCTTCTACACTACCTTGTCATTGACAGCGGCTTTGCGGTCTTTTAGACCAGGTTGTCAGTGACAGCGGCTTTGCGGTCTTCAACATAATCCTTTCATTGGTAGCGGTTTAGCGGTTCTCTGCATATGTAATCATCCAGTCTTCTTTCTTATGTTCAACACTACATTGTGAGAGACAGCGGCTTTGCGCTCTTCTACACTACCTTGTCATTGACAGCGGCTTTGCGGTCTTCTACACTACCTTGTCAGTGACAGCGGCTTAGCGGTTCTCTGCATATGGAATCATCCAGTCATCTTTCAGCTGCTTAAAGGTCTTCTACACTACCTTGTCATTGACGGCGGTTTTGTGGTCTTCAACACTACCTTGTCAGTGACAGCGGCTTTGCGGGCTTGTAGACTACGTTGTGAGTAACAGCGGCTTTGCGGTCTTCTGCATAATCCTTTAACTGATAGCGGCTTAGCGGTTCTCTGGATACGGAATCATGCAGTCATCTTTCTTAACTTCAACACTACATTGTCAGAGACAGCGGCTTTGCGCCTTTCTACACTACCTTGTCCTTGACAGCGGCTTTGCGGTCTTCTACACTACCTTGTCCGTGACAGCGGCTTTGCGGTCTTCTACACTACCTTGTCAATGACAGCGGCTTTGCGGTCTTCTACACTACCTTGTCAGTGACAGCGGCTTTGTGGTCTTCTACACTACCATGTCAGTGACAGCGGTTTTGCGGTCTTCTACACTACCTTGTCAGTGACAGCGGCTTTCCGGTCTTCTACGCTACCTTGTCATTGACAGCGGCTTTGCGGTCTTCTACACTACCTTGTCAGTGACAGCGGCTTAGCGGTTCTCTGCATATGGAATCATCCAGTTCTACATCCCTTATAGACTAAGCACATGACAGCGGCTTTGCATTGTTCTACACTACCTTGTCACTGACAGCGGCTTTGCGGTCTTATACACTATCTTGTCAGTGACAGTGGCTTTGCGGCCTTCTACATCTTCTACATAATCGTTTAATCGTACAGTCTTCTTTCTTATGTTCAACCCTACATTGTTATTGACAGCGGCTTTGCGCTCTTCTACACTACCTTGTCATTGGCAGCGGCTTTGCGGTCTTCTACACTACCTTGTTAGTGACAGCGGCTTTGCGGTCTTCTACACTACCTTGTCAGTGACAGCGGCTTTGTGGTCTTCTACACTACCATGTCAGTGACAGCGGCTTTGCGGTCTTCTACACTACCTTGTCAGTGACAGCGGCTTTGCGGTCTTCTACGCTACCTTGTCATTGACAGCGGCTTTGCGGTCTTCTGCACTACCTTGTCAGTGACAGCGGCTTAGCGGTTCTCTGCATATGGAATCATCCAGTCATCTTTCAGCTGCTTAGAGGTCTTCTACACTACCTTGTCATCGACGGCGGCTTTGCGGTCTTCAACACTACCTTGTCAGTGACAGCGGCTTTGCGGTCTTGTAGACTACGTTGTGAGTAACAGCGGCTTTGCGGTCTTCTGCATAATCCTTTAACTGATAGCGGCTTAGCGGTTCTCTGAATACGGAATCATGCAGTCATCTTTCTTAACTTCAACACTACATTGTCAGAGACAGCGGCTATGCGCCATTCTACACTACCTTGTTCTTGACAGCGGCTTTGCGGTCTTCTACACTACCTTGTCCGTGACAGCGGCTTTGCGGTCTTCTACACTACCTTGTCAGCGACAGCGGCTTTGCGGTCTTCTACACTACCTTGTCAGTGACAGCGGCTTTGCGGTCTTCTACACTACCTTGTCAGTGACAGCGGCTTTGCGGTCTTCTACACTACCTTGTCCGTGACAGCGGCTTTGCGGTCTTCTACACTACCTTGTCAGTGACAGCGGCTTTGCGGTCTTCTACACTACCTTGTCAGTGACAGCGGCTTTGTGGTCTTCTACACTGCCATGTCAGTGACAGCGGCTTTGCGGTCTTCTACACTACCTTGTCAGTGACAGCGGCTTTGCGGTCTTCTACTCTACCTTGTCATTGACAGCGGCTTTGCGGTCTTCTACACTACCTTGTCAGTGACAGCGGCTTAGCGGTTCTCTGCATATGGAATCATGCAGTCATCTTTCTTACTTCAACACTACATTGTCAGAGACAGCGGCTTTGCGCCATTCTACACTACCTTGTCCTTGACAGCGGCTTTGCGGTCTTCTACACTACCTTGTCCGTGACAGCGGCTTTGCGGTCTTCTACACTACCTTGTCAGTGACAGCGGCTTTGCGGTCTTCTACACTACCTTGTCCGTGACGGCGGCTTTGCGGTCTTCAACACTACCTTGTCAGTGACAGCGGCTTTGCGGTCTTGTAGACTACGTTGTGAGTAACAGCGGCTTTGCGATCTTCTGCATAATCCTTTAACTGATAGCGGCTTAGCGGTTCTCTGGATACAGAATCATGCAGTCATCTTTCTTAACTTCAACACTACATTGTCGGAGACAGCGGCTTTGCGCCATTCTACACTACCTTGTCCTCGACAGCGGCTTTGCGGTCTTCTACACTACCTCGTCCGTGACAGCGGCTTTGCGGTCTTCTACACTACCTTGTCAGTGATAGCGGCTTTGCGGTCTTCTACACTACCTTGTCAGTGACAGCGGCTTTGCGGTCTTCTACACTACCTTGTCAGTGACAGCGGCTTTGCGGTCTTCTACACTACCTTGTCAGTGACAGCGGCTTTGCGGTCTTATACACTACCTTGTCATTGACAGCGGCTTTGCGGTCTTCTACACTACCTTTTCAGTGACAGCGGCTTTGCGGTCTTCTACACTACCTTGTCAGCGACAGCGGCTTTGCGGTCTTCTACACTACCTTGTCAGTTCCTCACTGGTTGACACTCGACTTCACGTACATTCCTCCCTAAAACTGCTTTGACACAACTTCACATACATTCCTCCCTAACACCCCTTTGACACTCGATTCCATGTACATTCCTCCCTAACCTGATAGTTATGAAGCATACCTAACCCTAAGTCCTAATCCCGCTTTGACACTTACCTCAGATACATTCCTCCCTAACACCGCTTTGACACTCGACTTCACGTACATTCCTCCCTAACACCGCTTTGACATTCGACTTCACATACATTTCTCCCTAACACCGCTTTGACTTCACATACAGTCCTCCCAAACACCGCTTTGACACTCGACTTCACGTACATTCCTCCCTAACACTGCTTGACACTCGACTTCATGTACATTCCTCCCTAACACCGCTTTAACACTCGACTCCATGTATACCGCTTTGACACTTTACTTCACGTACATTCCTCCCTAACACTGGTTGACACTCGACTCCACATACATTCCTCCCTAACACCGCTTTGACACTCAACTCCATGTACATTCCTAACACCGCTTTGACATTCGAGTGAACATACATTCTTCCCTAACACTGGTTGACACTCGACTTCACGTACAGCTTCGACATTAGCATAGTTAGGCTTTGGTGGAGAAATGATCTCACTTCTATAGCTGAAATGACCCTAAACCTGATGGTTATGAAGCATACCTAACCCTAAGTCCTAATCCCGCTTTGACACTCGACCTGACATACATTCCTCCCTAACACCGCTTTGACACTCAGCTTCACGTACATTCACCGCTTTGACAGTCGACTTCACATACATTCCTCCCTAACACCGCTTTGACATTCGACTTCTAATACCTAATCCTAAGTCCTAATCCTGCTTTGACACTCGACCACAGATACATTCCTGCCTTACACTGCTTTGACACTCGACTTCACATACATTCCTTCATAACACCGCTTTGACAGTCTACTTCACATACAATCCTCCCTAACACAGCTTAGACATTCGACTTCACATACAGTCCTCCCTAACACAGCTTTGACACTCGAATTCACATACATTCCTCCCTAACACAGCCTTGACACTCGACTTCACATAGTCCTCCCTAACACCGCTTTGACACTCGACTCCACATACATTGCTCCCTAACACCGCTTTGACACTCAACTCCATGTACATTCCTCCCTAACACCGCTTTGACATTCGAGTAACATACATTCCTCCCTAACACTGGTTGACACTCGACTTCATGTACAGCTTCGACATTAGCCTAGTTACGCTTTGGTGGAGAAATTATCTGACTGCTATAGCTGAAATGACCCTAAACCTGATAGTTATGAAGCATACCTAACCCTAAGTCCTAACCCCGCTTTGACACTCGACCCGACATACATTCCTCCCTAACACCGCTTTGACACTCGGCTTCACGTACATTCACCGCTTTGACAGTCAACTTCACGTACAGCTTCGACATTAGCCTAGTTACGCTTTGGTGGAGAAATTATCTGACTGCTATAGCTGAAATGACCCTAAACCTGATAGTTATGAAGCATACCTAACCCTAAGTCCTAATCCCGCTTTGACACTCGACCTGACATACATTCCTCCCTAACACCGATTTGACACTCGGCTTCACGTACCTTCACCGCTTTGACAGTCAACTTCACGTGCAGCTTCGACATTAACCTAGTTACCCTTTGGTGGAGAAATTATCTGACTTCTATAGCTGAAATGACCCTAAACCTGATAGTTATGAAGCATACCTAACCCTAAGTCGTAATCCCGCTTTGACACTCGACCTGACATACATTCCCCCCTAACACCGCTATGACACTCGGCTTCACGTACATGCAGCGCGTTGACAGTCGACTTCACATACATTCCTCCCTAACACCGCTTTGACATTCGACTTCTAATACCTAATCCTAAGTCCTCATCCCGCTTTGACACACGACCACAGATACATTCCTCCCTTACACTGCTTTGACACTCGACTTCAAGTACATTCCTCCCTAACACCGCTTTGACAGTCGACTTCACATACATTCCTCCCTAACACCGCTTTGACAGTCGACTTCACGTACATTCCTCCCTAACACCGCTTTGACATTCGACTCCACATACATTCCTCCCTAACACCGCTTTGACACTCAACTCCATGTACATTCCTCCCTAACACCGCTTTGACATTCGAGTAAACATACATTCCTCCCTAACACTGGTTGACACTCGACTTCACGTACAGCTTCGACATTAGCCTAGTTACCCTTTGGTGGAGAAATTATCTGACTTCTATAGCTGAAATGACCCTAAGTCTTAATCCCGCTTTGACACTCGACCTGACATACATTCCTCCCTAACACCACTTTGACACTCGGCTTCACGTACATTCACCGCTTTGACAGTCGACTTCACGTACAGCTTTGACATTAGCCTAGTTACCCTTTGGTGGAGAAATTATCTGACTTCTACAGCTGAAATGACCCTAAACCTGATAGTTATGAGGCATACCTAACCCTAAGTCCTAATCCCGCTTTGACACACGACCTGACATACATTCCTTCCTAACACCGCTTTGACACTCGGCTCCACGTACATTCACCGCTTTGACAGTCAACTTCACATACATTCCTCCCTAACACCGCTTTGACATTCGACTTCTAATACCTAATCCTAAGTCGTAATCCCGCTTTGACACTCGACCACAGATACATTCCTCCCTTACACTGCTTTGACACTCGACTTCACATACAGTCCTCCCTAACACCGCTTTGACATTCGAATTCACATACATTCCTCCCTAACACAGCCTTGACACTCAACTTCACATACAGTCCTCCCTAATCCCGCTTTGACACTCGACCACAGATACATTCCTCCCTTACACTGCTTTGACACTCGACTTCAAGTACATTCCTCCCTAACACCGCTTTGACAGTCGACTTCACATACATTCCTCCCTAACACCGCTTTGACATTCGACTTCACATAGTCCTCCCTAACACCGCTTTGACACTCGAATTCACATACATTCCTCCCTAACACAGCCTTGACACTCGACTTCACATACAGTCCTCCCTAACACCGCTTTGACACTCGACTTCACATACATTCCTCCCTAACACCGCTTTGACACTCAACTCCATGTACATTCCTCCCTAACACCGCTTTGACATTCGAGTAAACATACATTCCTCCCTAACACTGGTTGACACTCGACTTCACGTACATCTTCGCCATTAGCCTAGTTACGCTTTGGTGGAGAAATTATCTGACTTTTATAGCTGAAATGACCCTAAACCGGATAGTTATGAAGCGTACCTAACCCTAAGTCCTAATCCCGCTTTGACACTCGACCTGGCATACATTCCTCCCTAACACCGCTTTGACAGTCGTCTTCACATACATTCCTCCCTAACACCGCTTTCACATTCAACTTCACATACATTCCTCCCTAACACCGCTTTGACATTCGACTTCACATACAGTCTTCCCTAACACCGCTTTGACACTCGACTTCGCATACATTCCTCCCCAACACCGCTTTGACACTCTGCTTCAGGTACATTTCTCCCTAACACCGCTTTGACAGTCGACTTCATACATTCCTCTCTAACACCGCTTTGACACTTGACTTCACATACATTCCTCCCTAACACTGCTTTGACACTGGACTCCATGTACACCGCTTTGACACTATACTTCACGTACATTCCTCTCTAACACTGGTTGACACTCGCCTTCATGTACATTCTTCAGTAACACCGGTTTGACATTCGACTAAGCATATATTCCTCCCTGACATGCTTTGACACTCGTTTGCACGTACATTTTTCCCTAACACCGCTTTGACACTGCACTTCAGATATATTCCTTCGTAACAGTGCTTCGAAATTCAAGTTCACGCACACTCATGCCGAACACCCAGCTTCGACATTAGCCTAGTTACGCTTTGGTGGAGAAATTATTTGACTTCTATAGCTGAAATGCTGTGATTGGATTATTAAAGGGATGACCAGGTCACTTAGAAGTTGAGAATATGTTTGTCACTAAATCTGATGTGTAGGTTATTGATTTTATAATTTGTCAGTTTGTACATTATGGTTCAGAGGTACATTGTAGGTTCCGCGAAATGTTCCTGAAATCTGTACTTTTCAGTGTTAAATTGCTGTAGGGTGATTCCGGCGTTACTTACTCGGCCACCGAGGGCCCATCATATGATTACAAGAAAGAGTAGCAATATATTGACTCAGTTTTGGAATATGTAGGATGGATAAAAGTGTCGCAGCAATGTGTCGTCCAGCAGAATATACCTTGTCAAAGTGTCGCTGGAAATTGTCGCAAAAGAAAAAGACGTTCAAACTGTCGCAGCAATCTGTCGTGCAGGAAAACTATTTCAAACTGTCGCAGCAATCTGTCATGCAGGAAAATATGCCTTGTCAAAGCGTCGCTGCGAACTGTCGCTCAGCAAAAATAGTTCCAAACTGCTGCATCAATCTGTCGTCTGGCAGAATATATAATTTTGTATTGTTGGGAGGGGAGGGGGGGGGGGTTGCCCCATCATACATTCGTGATGAACAGTTTCAAAGTATCGCTGCAATCTGTCGTCTGCCAGAATATACCTTGTGAAAGTGTCTCACAGGGAAAAGAAAGCTCAACTCAGACCCATTCACTACCCTTATAATGGTTTCCTTTTGTATTGTTTGAGGGGGGAGGGGGGCCCATTATCCGTTTCGTGATCTCTTACATGGAAGACGTACCCAGTGGCGAGACAAATCTGGGACACTCACTGACCTCTGTGGGTCTGCATGCAGTGTTCTATCCCAGTAATACAGATTTTTGGATCGATGATTCAGTAATAAAGATACAATGTTACTAATACTCATTACAACATTTTTTTTTATATTATACTGGTATGGATGAAACCGCCTTTGAGAGAGGGGAAGTTGAGGAGTCACTGTGCATAGCCTGCAGCACCGTAGCTAGTTCCGCATTACTGGTGTGGACTACTGATCCACTGGTAATTACAAAATTAGCCACACTAGCAAATGTTTGTGAAGCCAAAAGGAAGGCTGAAGCGTATCAATTCAATTCAATCAATTAGTGTATTGCTCAACTTTTGAAAAAAACGAAGTATGGCAAAACATAAAACACAGAGAATGAACAAAGAAGTTATTTCGAAGTTAACAGGCTGGACCAGTGATCCACACCAAGCCAAGCTCTGAGGAACGGTGAGCCTGTAGCGAGAAATCCAGGGACAAAGCTATAGCTGGCTCATTATGTAGTGCTCAATTTTATCGGCTAGTGTGAGGGCTAGTGTTTTTGTTTTTGTTTTTGTTTTGCTGAATATGGATTAATTTTTTTGCCTATTCATCATGTAAGGAAAACACAATAAGTGAGTACATGCAGGGAACCTTGTTAAACCTGGGAAAGCTACCCGACAAGGTCCCCGTTTGAAGATCTTTAGGCCTACATGACGAACTTCCCATTTTGTTGTATCTGTGTAGAACAGGTTGGGGAAAATACCTTGATCGAGGTATTATACCTTGATCGGGGTATTATACTTTGGTCGAGGTATTAGCCTATACCTCGATTGGGGTATAGGGCTATGTCAACTTCAGTTTTTATATATTTATGGAAAATGTGGACATTCACACATATGCCGGACTGCATGAATCTTTCCCCAGCAAATATTGTTTCATTATTCCATGATTTTCATGGCAGCGTATTGCTTCATTTTATGCGACTAATCATTCAAATTAGCCACTTCAACATTTCAAAAATGTAACATGGCTTCAAATGACATATTCGGTGAAATTTATTCTGTAAATGAAAATGGCATGAGGTGGCATACTTCCATATCAAGGTTATGCACAAATTGCAGGATTTGAGAGGCAATGCCTAGTTAATAAATCAAGTTTAACTGATAGATACATAATCTAAACTGCTGGTTAAAACGAACTAAATGACGTCACTTCCGCCAAAGGTGGATGTTCGTGGTAAGCATATCCCGCATTAAATGCTCAGTTGTGTTATTACTGGATAATATCATAACTAACTTTTATTGTGTTTCGCTAACTTAGTAAGTGTCGATTAATTTCTGAAAAAATTGTGACAGTCGCGAGCCTGTGTTGTTTTCAGGACACAATCAAACGACGATACCCACGTGACCAGCTCAGACGGTTGAAAAGTGCTCGTCTCAGAAGACAGTTTGCGTTCTCAAAAATCAATTGGATTGGAGTGTGGTTTGGTACATTTCACGTGAAGTGGGAGGAGTGGTAATCAACAACATCAGTGTGTAGTTCCAGGTTAAAGTACAAGAAGGTCAGTTTTTCAGGGGCGAACTGAACCTGTTTAACCTGGAACATAATAGGACTAAACTTTAGTTCATTGTTACCTGCAAGCATGTGCACATAAAAAACAGACATCTGCTCTGGGTATTATGACCCTGCCAAGTGTATGCATGCTAGGAGATTGTGCATTGCCTCAGACAATTTAATCTAATTTATTCATCAGTCAGTGCATCTACATTCATGCAACATGTATATATGACTTTGAGATGGAAGTATGCCATCACATGCCATTTTCATTTACATAATAAATTTCACCAAATATGTCATTTGAAGCCAGGTTTCATTTTTGAAATATTAGAGTGGCTAATTTGACGGATTAGTCGCATAAAACAAAGCAATAAGTTGCTGTAAAAATCGTGGAACAATGAAGCCATAGATGTTGTTGAAAGATCCATACAGTCCAGGGTATGTGTGGATGTCCACATTTTCCATAAATTGACAAAAACTGAAGTTGACATAGCCCTATACCCCAATCGAGGTATAGGCCTATATACCTCGATCTAGGTATAATACTCCGATAAAGGTATAATACCTCGATCAAGGTATTTTCCCCAACCTGTAGAAAGCATGATGAGGAATTGTAGCTAAGATTCAAAGCGTCTCCCTTCCCTCACCGCTATGCCGACGACAAATTATTACATTTCCCTGGTGGTAACTCGAACATCTCCATGGCGCACTTATTATTACCTTTGCGCCCTATTGGACCTTCATTGACTTGAGAAAATGGGCCGCCATGAATAAAAATACAGAAATGGCAGACTAAATGGCCATTCGTCGGTTAAAAAATGATTACAGACGTTAAAATTATCCCTATGGAGCCTCAAAATCACCTGAAATCGAGGGTCAAGAAGATGGGCATTTCCGTCATAATAGACCCCGTGTATACAGGGGGTGATGATCACAACATCGATTATGGTATTTTTATTCATGGCGGCCCTTTTTCTCAAGTTAATGAACGTCCAATAGGGCGCAAAGGTAATAATAAGTGCGCCATGGAGATGTTCGAATTACCACCAGGGAAATGTATTTGTCGTCGGCATAGCGGTGAGGGAAGGGAGACGCTATGAATCGTATTCTTAGCTAGAGGAATTGTGGTGTAAACAACACTTAGCAAGGTTCATGACTACGTTCTAAGGAAAGCTTAGTTTTACCGTATGCCAGCATACAAATATATTTGAACATCTTAGCAATAAATTCTGATCGTTCTTAGAGAACAACATACCTGAACATGGGTTCATAAATGTAAAGAGAAGCTAGACAGCAACAACAACAACATTCCTATCCGCTACGGTACAGTGTGGTCACGTGATGGATTTAACAGTCACCCCAGAACACGGATCGCGCCACAAAGATAGTAGATCAAAAATGCGGAAAGGATCTCTGGTGTGAAAATACTATTAAAATTCCTTACTTATTATGTAGTAAATTTCGCCGGCACATCTCCAGAAAAACCTATTCCCAATATTTCTTTGCTGGAAAGACTGATTTGTTCTGTCAAATTTATCGGCAATTTGAACATATGATGAGCGGCTCGATTTGGAAGCAGCCACCATCATAGACAATCACCCGGCAGAAACTGAAAATGCCCTAAAACACCATGGGGGTAGGCCAATCTCAGTAAACCGCGATGGTATGCTCACGGAGATATAGTTTTCATATACATCGATGTTTACTCAGATTGGGGGGTAGGCCTACCCGACAAAAAGCTGTCACAATGTTGCTCTCGGCAGACACTATCCCAGCTTTTTTGTATATTTTGATTTGTCAAATAATCCAAAAAGAATTTCAATATTTATGATACCAACCATCCCTTCCTGGGGTGAATAACAGCCAATCAGCAAACGCCCTGTTTTCTGCCTATACACACTTAATAGTGAACTCTAACCTATAAGTTTAGGTGAAATTACACGGCAATGATAGATTTATTGCTCAGTTTTGTCCATAGGACTAAAATGCATACACATTAAGACATAAATTAAAACAAATAGAACATGAGTACATTAAACCGTCAGACATTAAGACACTAAAAACAATAGGACATTAAAGAAACATCCCACAAGAAACATAAACATGATATACGAAGATTTAAATACATTAAGAAAATACCCCTACCAAGATCATATAACTGTATCAATGGGTCACACTGCATTTCAGAGCAGAGCTGCAGCGAGATTTAACCTGTAACTGAAGTGTATTTTTATGCTTGTATACGCTCCTTAGGACCGCTATTGGCGGTGCATGTCATCCAATATCCTCTCGTGTTTTTATATATGGATTCATGTATTCATTCGTTGTGAAATCAAATGCAATCATTAACTAAGTCAATCATGGCTCTTTACTGAAATTTGATCCTCTATAAGCAGGTTTTCTACGTCTTATTGCACAGTTAATTACTGTTGCCAAGTTTGAAATAGAATGTAATATGTTCCGAAATATCACACATTTTTCGTTATATAATCTTTGTAAATTTCCGTGACGGAATCACAGTGGAAGTTCACCGTAACGCGATTAGACTCGTGTTAACTTGCTTGTCTAATTCTTTTGCTGCTCTGTTTCGATATGATTATCCGAATATGACATTTCTTACTAACGTACAGTACCCAAAGATGATAACATTTTTTTCCTCGTGAGAACGAAGTGAATGGGTTATCATAGGGGTTACATATAGTCTGTGACGGAATCACAAAAAAAAACGTGACAGGATCACGAGTGCGCATTTTGAATTGTCTCCATAAAAGGGCTTTATTAATTACACATTTTCTGCAAAAAATATTGCTAACATGATTTTTTTTACATCTAATTATAATATATACACTTCGAGCTCTTATTTTGACCATTGTGTAGTTGCTGTCAAATGCCGCATATGTTTTCTACAGATGTTTAAAAATATTATATTTTTCAGTTAAATGCAAGTTTTCTTCCTTGATAATTTTAAATTTCTCGAATTTCCCCGGTTTATAAATTGTGGGAAATAAAATTCCCGCTTAAAACACATCTTGTCTGTTATTGGCACGTTCCTTGAGATTATAGGAAGCGAAACAAAAAAAACAGCATGGTTTACGAAATAAATGTGGCGTGAACGTTGTGTGAAAAATGTTTTTGGTGACGGCGGCTTTTACGTTGAATTCCTGCAACCTGTGATTCATAAATGTTTAATTATTTGTCAAATCAATTGCAATCATTTACCGTTAATGTGTGATTCTCATGTCTTATATGGGAGCTTGCAATCAGGAAATAAAATGTATTAACTAACTGACTGGGGTTTCTATAATTTGAGTAATCCGGTCTGGTAAAAATGACGTCCTTTTTGTCTTTCTTCAGAAGTCACTGCGCAGGTCCCCCAAGTAGTCACTCGACCACCTCGCTGGGGGTGTAATAATACCCCAGCCACCAATCTAGCCCCATAACTCACTTTAGCTACGAAAACTTACCTCTTGCCGAGTGGATTTCTGGGAGCGGAAACGGAAATGTCACACCTGTTTGTTTACTTTCTTATTTTTTCTAATTTTTATGTCTTTTGTACTCTGTCTCGACTGTGAAGCTGAGTACAATAAAGAATCTTATCTTTTTATATCATGCGCACAATTAATTTTCGTCGAAACCAATCTCACATTCGTCTATTTCCGTATTGGCGGAAATTAGCCCAGTTGCTGAGTTCTGGGGATATATTACTATTATTCAACTAAACATAGAAATAGTTTTGTATAATTTGAATGAATTATGTTGTTCGGTTAAAATAACTTCATTTCACAATAAAGTGCGATCGGATCGCTCGATTAGCAAAGGCACTATTTCGTAGCCGGTTCACTACTTGGCCATACACTCCCCACACAGATGGGGAGTTGTGCGTTCCACGTGAGAGGCTAGATTATACGCTGAATACGGAAATAGCCGAACGTGAGATTGACCCGCCACCAGTCAGATTTTGGGACTGGATTCCGGGTTGCGCGGACATCGCCGGATATGACACCATATATAGTAAAATAGATGTTTGCCGAACATTTCGATTACTTTTCAAGTCTGCATAATACCTCTGTTGACCTGGAGTTGAAAATAATTATCTGGAGATTATTTTTCTTGCTTATCTGCACAGAGAATATTAAAAGTAGGCCTACTTTGCTCATGTGCAAAACTGAAGGAGTTGTTCGGCCGGATTAAAACTGAACCGTGCGTACGTGGGTTTTCCCCTAGATGTCATAGCAACGTAGTAATATTCAACTCCCGCCATTGGAGGCAGGGATGATAAATGAGCCTGTGAAAAGGGGGCATGCGCTGTTGAGAGGATGGTAGTCCCTATATGAGCATGAGGCCAACCCTGTGAAAGAGCAGATCGGCTGTTCAGTTATTAGCATGACCCATTTATCCCGTTGGAGATAGTGAAACACAGCAACGCCGCAAAGCCGCTGTGCAGAAACTGATAGTTTCCCAGCTATCCCAATGTGAAGAGCTGGCTTGGATGACATTGAGAATTTAAATATCCACACACATCATATCCGATCAAGAGTTATAACCTGTTGTCATATCTAGGCCTCCCTAGCAACGCCGCAAAGCCGCTGTGTAGTAATTGACAGTATGCAAACTAACAGAACGCAACGCCGCTGTTTAGAATTAAAAGTTCGGAAAGATGTACGTCCAAAGATTACAAGACCGCAACGCCGCTGTTTAAAATTGAAAGTTCGTAAAGACATAGGCCTACATACAAATCCTTTCTGTAATATAACCCCGACCACCCACCCCATATTTGAAAAGTGTTATTTATCTAAATGGTGAACTAGGCTCGTTTCCCGTGATAACTTACATGAAGTATGTACCATCTCAGCCGTCCGACAACATTATCTACATTATGTCGTTTGGTGGTTTGTCTGCAGGTGAACATTCCAGGAGCTGTAGACTTCAATATGTACCCCTGCTATGTTGAAACTAATACCACATATGCATAGGTTTGAAAGGCGTGGACTTCCGATGTAGAGAAGCAGTATACGAAAAATAACAAACAGTCTTTTTGTCTTGTAGTCGTTCAACCATTTTTTTAGCATGTAGATTTGCCGATAGCGGAATTCGTCTCCGGCCATCAAAATGCATCCGCCCTCTGAATTTGATGTGCATTCTAAGTAAGCTAGGACTAAGTGGGTCGTAGCCGGTGTACAATAATGGCATGACCTTAACCTTGATGCTGTACGGTATTCTTTACGGGGGTTCCCCTACAGTACGTGAAACGAAACTCTACATTCGAAACAAACCTTCTGTCGACCTTGTGGGCTTAAGTTGTGAACGTGTCTGTATTGAAATCTAGGGACCTTCATGAGTATCAGGTGGACGCTGTGAATCCAGTCTACGATATTGATGAGTGTATTGCTTATGTTATTACATCGAATGCGTTACTGATCGAGGTATCTGGAAACTTACTTGGATAACGTCAAGTACGAGGATATTTTGTAACTCTATTCTACAAAACCAAATAAGGTGAGTTAATAAATATAATCGAACTTTTCATTATTTACTTCGACATATAGCAAATAAGTTTCCCTTTCACTCAGCCGCCGGAAGGTGGGGTGTAGTATAATGTGCGCCATAATTACACGTATTAGGTAATTATGAGAGTTAATTTAGTACTCATGCTCAACATATATTCTTCGTCTTCACAAACTGATTGTGTCCGAACATTGACTGGAATGATCGCCGAGGTTCTATATCGATATTGTATGATATGGTGGACTATTTCTCGAAAATCTTGGAGCGCAAAAATCCGTATGACCATGGATATCCATGTCATAGTGCTGTGGATTTCGAGTCAGCCCATTCTTCTCAAACAAATATCCAATAAAGATCAATAGATAATTATCTATCAGTCTCTAATTACGTATTATACAGGCGGATGGTGACTTCAAAAACATTAGCGAAAAACATTTTGTAGATTAATATTTCGGCATTTAACTCAGTCTCTAACAATAGGATTTGCCCCCAATTTTATACTGGCGGCTCCTAATTCATTGGCGAATTTCGAAAATTCAAAATGGCCATTATATCGCGTTATTGGGACGATTAATAAGGAAATATGCAGTGCAACTTCAGGTTATATCTCCTTTGATTATTTAAAACAGACTTTCGTGTGGCGTGATTCTTTCCTTCCAATCACTGCCTACCAAACTTGGCGACGGTTTTTATTTTGCATATCAGATATAATGATCAGGAATCAATTTGTTTACTGCTCGAAAATTTATAATTTGACACATAGATGAATGATATACATGTAATTGCTGTGAATCGAACATTAGGGGTCCATGTGGACCATTTCGAAATTTGAAAATTTCGTTATTTCTATGCCATTGCAGTCAAAATGGCAAGGACTTCCTGTACCGTAATTCTCGACATTGACGTAACGGTAGTGGCCATTGCCATCCTGGGAATATATTTGGCCCTTATGCTTATGGACACAGAGGATCAGGGAAATAGCGACGATAATCACGGACATACCGACGACCATTACCCTATCCAAGAAACTGACGATGAAGGTGAGCAATTTTCTTTCAGATTTCCTTGATTCCACATGCCTTGACATACATTGATTCACTTGGCATAAAAGAAGAGAAGGGTGTCTATGAAAATATTACAGAAAATCATTTAGTAGATCAACATTTCGACAGATGTCATCGTCAGGAATGGTACTATACAGCAGGCTCCATGAGTATATAGAATTTATACATGGCAATTCAAAGATAATGAACAAGTCAGACGTTCTCTACAGTGAGTAATGTTTTAACAAATGTAATCAACTGATACAAAATTAACCAAAACGGAATGAACTAACCAATGGAAGAAATTGATAGGGCGTCCACCCGAAAAGTACGACATCTTTTGTGCTTTGATACTACAGTTTCGCGTGTGGTTCTCCGCAACATAGCTAAGGATTCTTTGAGAAGAAGATTATTCCCGTCGTTGGCTTTATCAATGAGAGTTGCAGTTTCAGAATACAAATCTTGCTAATTGTTTTGCGGGCACAATGCTGTCGAAACAGCTCACATCGCTGAATGCGGTCTAAAATGGCACTATTGTCATTACCGCTAACATGTTGTTTAAGGCAAGTTTCAAAGACTTCATGGGTAACAGTTTACTGGGCAACAGATGTCTGCGATACGGTGGCCCATAGACGACATGCTATACTTTTTTAGTTTTTAGTTTTTAGTTTATTTTTTTTTACTTCTAGGTTTCGTTTTTTTGTGTTAGGTTCATTTTTTTGTTTTAGGTTTATTTTTTAGTTTTCACCTGGGTGGAAAACTTCTCAGCGGGTGAGAAGGTTTCCACCTGGGTGAGAACGTTTCCATCCAGGTGAAAAAGTTTTCACCTGGGTGAGGAGGTTTCCACCCGGGTGAGAATGTTTTCACCCAGGTGGAAACGTTTCCACCCGGATGAAAACTAAAAAACTTAACCCTATGAAACCTAACACACACAAAAATGAAACCTAGTAGTAAAAAAATAAACTAAAACTGAAAAAATATACCATGTCGTCTATGGGCCACCGTACTGTGGGAATATCGATATAATATGGTTGAATCTGCCTCATGTTGGCAAACAAGGAGAATGCATAGCAACAAATGCTGTCGGTGAAGTTACTAAACTGCTGAGTGGGCCTGACAAAATAATTGTTAAATGGCACACCAGAAAAAAAAATGTTTTTTATCAACAAAAAACTTCGCACCGCATATATACAAAGGTTTTTGTTGTTTGTAAGTTCAATTTCTCTGGTTGTAAAGACATTTACATAGGTTAAACTGAAATATTTTTATTCAGTTGCATTAAGCAACATCTTAGTGGTAAGTTCAATAGTGCCATTTTAACTCGCATTCATAAATGTGAGCTGTTTCGACAGCAATGAAGAAAGTTGTTTGATGTAGAAAACAGCCGTGCGCTGTTTCGACGGCAATGTAGAAAGTTGTTTGATCTGGAAAACAGCCGTGCCATTGTAGCAAGTAAACAATTAGCAGAATGTGTATAGTTAAACTGTAAGATTATTGACAAAACCAAAGATTGGGATACTCCTCTTCTCAAAGAATCTTTAGCCATAAAGCGGGAAATTTCCCCGACAGAACTGTGGTAGCACAACTGTGGTAGCACAACACAAGGACTGGTAATTTTTATCCTCTCAATTCCTTTCATTGGTTAATTCATATGAACGCCGTTCTGATTAATTTCGTTGTTGGTTTAAACACTACTCACTGTATAGTATGTCTGTTAGGTTGATTATCTTTATTTTTCTGGAAAAGTTATATATGTATCAATGGAACCTTTTGTAGACTTTACTTCCATTCCTGACGATGACATGAATAAATATTTATCGAAATATTGATCAACAAAATGTTTGAAAATGAAGTCGCCCACCCCCTTCCACTATTGATTTCACATTATGGGTATTTTCCCCCGCTATTGTCGGTGACATCTTCAAGAACAGTGTTGATTTTACTACGGTGTATCCGACTATGCGGCGTAAATGCCAAATTAATCTACTCCCAATTCTTCACAGATGACAAAAAATTGCGCAACTTATATATGGACAGGACACGTAGCAAGGATACTTTGCCTGCGTGAAAGATTCACCAAAACTACTCTTAGAATTAATATATCTGTGAATTGCTCGTTTCAGATGTGACGAGTAAGAAGGAATAAGGCTTTAGGCTTACAAAGAACGAACTGTGGGCATGGTGGCGTGACAAAGCAATGGAGATGATTGTTTTTTTGCGAAGATTTGCATTATTTAAATATATATGTATGTTTCAATAAACGACGCTTTAAAAAACTGCTAAAAGCAGTGAACCTAGTTAGCAAAAAATTAGCATTTTGACTTTGTCATGACTTTCTTCTGACATTATATTTACCACACCTAAAGGCAGTTTTAATGTAATCACTTAGACTATATTAGTGTATATTTTTATACGCCGTGATATATGACATTGATCATGAACTTGGTATATGTATCTGTCGTAATGTGTTGAGACAAACAACTTTACATGTCTGGAAAAGGATGTTCCATTCCATAAACTTCAGTTGTAAAATATCCAATTCAGGGGAGGTAACTGTCCTACCCATATGTTATTGGCTAGGATTTCTGTGCAGTGAATGAGCACGGAGAAACTGTAGCTGGGTCAAATTCACGCTGTAGTTTTGATATCGCCGGATACAAAGTATCACTTACCATTGGCCGCTACAGTATTTTTGCAGCGTCCAATGCTTCTTCATTATTTTTGCTGTAATGTTCGTACTAGAATACATTATTTATCAATTCCGTCCGGGATTGGTAGAATAGTCAAAGATAAGTTTCCAATTTTATTGTGAGATTAGTTATAGATTGGCTGTCATGCATGGGTTTTAGTTTCTCGCACTGTTTGTTGTAGATCTGCACTTCTGCTGGACATGTTGTATTCTTCATTCCCACAGCTTAGTTTATAGATAACCAATTGTAAGCGAAACTGTCAACACAGGCTGGATATGTTTAAATGAATTCAAAATAAAAATATTCAAAGTATCGCATTCTCATAAGATAAATAAAATAAAATGAAATAATAAAGAACAATCTTGTGCGATATCAGGCCCGTAGGCTTGGGGAGGGGGTCTCTGGCCCGATGGAGTTCCGCCCGAGCAAAATTTCACAAGTAATTCATAAGTGTGAAAGAAACTTTGATACTAAATGTCGAAATATGCTATCAGAATGCACGAGAACTCGTCGTTTTGCTTCTGAAAATTAAAACAAAACAAAAATCCAGTAATCACGTTTCCACAAGTCTCGGCGGGCCATTAACACTAGAAAATGGGGCATGAACCCACCGTTTTGCATCTGAATTTTGAAAAATTCCTAGGGACAGGTCCATCGTCCAAAACGTCATAGTCTAACAACTTATTTTCTATCGGAATGATTTGTCTGTTGTTGTTTTTTTTTTAAATTAAGCTTGGAAACACAAATAATAAAAAAAATGCTGTCTAATTGGCCAGAGAGCACTTTACATCCAGATTTAAAAACAAATCTCAACAAAATCTCGGAAGGCTTCCGACCATATTAGGTGCAAGAAGGTGAGTTCCGCTTAAGATAACTTCCTATACATCTACATCTATATACCATTCTACATAGTTCTTCGAAGCATTCGGTAAAATTACACCCGAAAGCATCATTTCATTAAATATAAATAAATCTCAGGGATACCCTATAGCACACAAATATGAGTTCCAACTTCATGAAATCGTTCGCGCTTTTCCATCAGTCCACGGCATAGTCACCAAAGATCGGAAATATGTTCTCAAACTTGGCCAGAACGCGCTACTTCACGTCTCGGATCCCCCTAGCAATTCACACCCACTTTTCAAAAGTTATTTGAATTACAAATTTCCGTCATAATTCACCCATACGTACCATTTCACTAAATTACTAATTAAATAATTTCCGATATATATATATATATTCTACTTAAAAAATCGTTTCATTCCAGGATATAGGCTGACAAAAATGTGACAGAACGCACCATATCACATCCAGATTTATTTAAAAAAAATATTCTCATTTCGAGTTCCACTTCGATGATAATCCCCACCCCACCATTTCGAAAACAGTCCACGGGCTTGGGTATCATGCAAGTTTTGTTTTATTGGAGAAATATGTACGTTTTTTTGTAAATCAATCGTGGAAAACGTGAACCACCGTCCAGATTAAGGAAGAAGAGCTGAACCCACATAATCTTTTCATTAGTCCATCCATCAGTATGGATAATAAAACAAGTATGCTTTATCCCTTTCTGTATTGTCATGGACAAATAGCCTTCCTGCAGTGATACAGAGTAAATTGTGTGTTCCAACAGAAATGGTTTGATATTCGGTAAACTATATTCTGAATATGTCAATATAATCATGCTAATTCTCACCAATAATTATTATTATTATAAAATATTACGAGATACAGACAGACTTATGGTATCCACACTGTTTGTATCAGTCAGTCGTACATCTTGTTGAGTGGTCGGTCCTCTCACAGACATAGCAACCAACTAATTGGCCCAGCTCCAAAGAACATTCCTTCTTTTACACTAGTATCAATATTTTGCAATGAAATTGATATTCTTTGTACCCCAAATTACATAACATACACATACATTTGAACCATTAATTTCAATATAAGACTGTGTTCTCACAGTAAATTCAGTTCATGAAATATGAAGTTCCAACTGAATCTAACCAGAGTTTCCTGTGAAAATATTTTTGTCAAAATGGGATAATAAATGTCGGTCAACTTTTGCTGGATTTACATGACTTGTATTTCACCTTAACATGTACTCAGTAGTTTGTTTTCTTCGCACCTTGCATCACCTCAGATTCGTTCGGTAATTATAATTAATCGTATGCAAGTGCTTATGTTGAAATTAATATGAGATTTGTCATGTCAGTATCCATGCTTTTGTTTCTTTGTCGTAAACATATATATTGTTGTACAATGTATATACTATTACATCGCTTGCTGTATGTTATTTCAGATGAAATACAGTAATTTTCTCGAGTAACAAGGGTTTATTTGATAATAGGTTGATTAGAGTTTTTTTTCAAATCCAAGCTTTTTATTCCTGTGTTTGACAGTTTAACATCAGGGTGTATTAAATATACCATACGTCCTTCCGGTCTAGGCGTGATATATGTATGAAAATGTGACACTGAAATATAGGCACCAATTTATCCCCGAAGATAGACGTTTCCAAGAAATGACAGTTTTCACAAGAAATCTTTATGAATTCTAGGAATTCTACGTTGTCATATTTACCTGACAATTTCGTTTTGTTTTCACATTTCACAGCGATATAAGTATATATGGATGTAGCGAAATTCTTTCTGCTTATAATGCTATATTGTGGTACATGTATTTCACGATGTTGTTGTGTGATCAAAATAATGCACAGTCACATGTATCAACCCGCCATTATGAACTATTCTAGGAAACACGCTACTATTGCCACAATCTATGCGCACAGGAACGAAACGAGGCCGTGAAATGATAGGCTAACAACACAGAGAGTTCCATTGTGAGTCCATACCAAGACAGCTTAGCTCTCAATATTTACCTGTTACAGGTTCCTTTCCTTTCTCTTTCTACTGAAAATCCGAATTGATCCACACGTAAATACCATTCCTCGCAATCTACAGGTAATCCATGTATACTGTATGTGAGCCGACTAGTTCATACTCGCCTAGCATCACCTATATTGTGTGACCCACTGTGCACGATCGTAGGCCTTTACTCAGACAGATGACCTCAATATCACATCTGCCGAAGCATGTCATACAGCTAGGGGAATATTACTTCTATTGTATACCTAAATACTTTTGTACATATTATATCAATATAAACGCATCGTAACTCCGTGTGTACACTGGTATTGATATTGAAGTATAGTACATAGCGTAGACAGGTGACAGAAATTATATGTAGTGAACAGCTGAACTGACAAACCCACCGGCTCTTTCCACAGGAAAGGTAACACACGTACAAAAAAACAGCTCAATCTTCACAAAAGTCAAATCAATCTTCATTTTTTACAGAAACCGATTGACGATAAAGAAAATAAAGTATTGCAGCAACACTCAGAATTAAGACAAGAAATTTTGTTTAGATTCAGAATAGATTCAGAACTGACAACCATTGCTACCCATTGTTCCTGCCTGTGGAATGGGCCTAATTTTAATGTTTCTCGGTATTGTGACAGAGAACAAAACATTGTCCTTGATTGGGTAATATTGAACAGTATCGATTGTAGTTGATTTGTGTTCGGCTTATTGGCGTCCCGTTAATTTGTTTCATATATTTAGTTCTTTATCTATGTTTACTTGGAATAAAAGGTGCTTCGCGTTCTTACCTTCACTGTTTCAATGTTGTCAATTGTCTCACCAGAATTAGATACAAGCTTCGTCACTGACGGATAATCTTGGATGACAAATGAACTAACAAATTACATTAATCAGAGAACGACCAACTACGTCCCGAAACACACACCCACTTAAAATACGGGGTTGTTTGTAAAGGCCTGCTTCTCGCGAATGAAGTTCATAGCAGTTCAGCTATAACTTGTATCCATTCTCGTTGGTGTGTTGGAATTGCAGCTGGCATGAAGGTGGTATGAAAGGCGATGCGTATACCCACTGAGCATTATATTAAAGGTGTGAACAGCTGATGCATGGGCTTTCCATGTAACCTATCTGAGCACAATTATAGGTAGAGAAACAGTAGCCCCGGGATGCGTGGAGAGGAGCTCGGTTAGCGGCGAAAGCTCTGCCCCCCCCCCCCCTCCCCGTCCCCGGGAGTGAGACACCAGTTGAACTCCGAAGAATACGATGTTCCATCTGAAGATGACTGACAACAAAGTTTGCAGAAACAGTTTCATCTGAGTTCGCTTGGACTGCTACGGTCAAGTATACATGATATGGAAAGTTTTAAAGGTCAAACATCGCCATTCTTAATATCAATGCTATTCACTTGATGTTCGATGCATAACTATAAATAGTTAAACTCGTGTTGCTTTACCTTATTGATAATATACCAATATCTGAAATATATATTTTGTATACATTCAATATTTTATGATACATATTATTGATATTATTGAGATAAACTGCGTGTCTTTCATGTAGAAAAGTGTTCATCGAGAAATCGTTCATCGTGGAAACTGTGAAAACAGATCGTAATGATATTATTAATAATAGCGAAATGGCATTCAGTTCTCCTATATCCTCAGTGAAAACAATTAGTAAAATTACGATATAAACAATAACCTGGTGATATTCAAAATGGGGCAAATAATATTATATGTATTACAATAAAACAGTGTCTTCGTCAATCAGTATCAGATTAGACAAACGTGACCGTTCTTCCTTGCTAAACTACTTCAAACATGGAACATTCGTTCCCGTAGATGAAGATATCGCCTCAGAGACAATATCACTTTATATCTCCGTCCAGTATACCTGCCTCTGAATGTTGTTGGTGGCTTGCCAATGTGTCTTAGTTCTGAATCTATATGTAGGCCACACGTCCAAATATACCGAACTAATTCCCAGTCTGCTGTATTTACCGCATGGTTAGTTCTAGTTATTCGAAGGCGCTTCAATTTCACGTGTATGTTTCTTACCTCAAGCATTATCTCCAGCAGCCGTTTAGTGTTGTAACTGTAGGTAAACATCCCAGGCGCGACAGACTTCAATATATATCTGCTATGCTCGTGACTAACTGGGTCATATCCAGGGTCCCTTCATGAATATATGATTGACGTGATCGGGATCTGAATATTTATGCCTTGAAATATTGGACGTGCGCATGACCCTTGTGCCTGGGTTTTTCTGCAACTAAACAATTTCACAGTACCCCCTTTCTGAGTTTTTCATAGCATTACTTTGCCTCATTATGCGGACGATTTATGAGATAATTATTCTTTTATTAATTTTTAATTATATGTTTTGAGACCGAAATACGTCAAAAACTTGTTTTAGTATTTATTAATTAGTGATTGTATACTTTACAATGTAACAATTGTTGGATAGCAAGGCTATCTGGTTTACCCACATTTCAAAATAATATATTTTATGTGCTGTAGACCGAGGTAAAATAATATAAGCGCAGATTACTCTACTAGTGCCGTTTACTCTGAATATTCTATATTCGGATTATTACTAGAACAAACAAATTAACATTAATATGAATTACAATGGACAGTGTACAGTTCAGAAATTGATGCTGGATGTGTGCGTTTTGCATGCTGTGAAATTGTCGATCCCCTCTACTCTTACTTTGATATGGTGATCAAGATCAAGACGACCATACACATGTCCCCAAAATAATAAAATAAATCACCCAACTGATGTCGCTCAACACGACTATACAATACTTGACCAGTCATATATTTGCCAGATGCGTTAGATATTCTGTGTTTCTCTTCATATGAGCCAGTGTTTCAGCAGGAAATCGACGTTCTATCCTTCTATCTCTATTACCCGATCACAGCCACAGTATTACTTTGTCGCAGTATGTAGACGATATGTTATCTCAAGACAAAAACAATGTTTTGTGGTGTTTCTTGATGATTGTATACTGTTAAAAAAAATAATTACGGTTGGATAATTATGCTGCCAGGTCTATCTACGTTTCAAGATATTTTGTATATGCAAATGCACCCAAAATAATACAGAAATCCCTCAGCACCAAATATCCTTCCCGGCTGATACCGGGAGAAACAACTATGGAACAAGTGTCCAGTAACATATTTGATATTTATGATTTTTCATGATATGAGTAATCGTTTCACCAGCAAATCAAATTACCATTGACGTGATTATATCTATATCAAGTAAAAAATCACAGTGATTCGTGGATCAATTGAATTGTGTCACGCTAGGGCTAATGTTCGGGGGTTTGCGAATTCGTTTGCATGTGAGAACTCAGTGAACCGCAACTATTTGGAGAAAATTTTTTTTTAGATTTTGCAGTAATTAGCAGGTTACACATTTGTTTAACTCAGAGCTGTATTTTGTAAAGATGAGTACTGAACCTTTCCATTGTGCACAGTTATGTTAGTGCAGAAATCTTTAATTATTTCTGTTCTCAGAATACTTTTAGGACATATTATTACTCTAATACAAACGTCTGATTTGGTATACAAATATAAAAGTATTGGTTCGTGAAAAATTACCACTTCCATGACCTAACAGAATCACCCCTACAACACAATTGCCGCAAACACCTGCTCTCGTACATGATACAAAGCACGAGTTAAGTTCTTGGAAGACACAAATGGACATCGTTGCCATCGTCAGATGCGTGCAAACTGACCTGTATTTGGAATGGAGGGGTTCTGGCCGAACAATGGCACGTTCGAGTATTATATGAGTGTGATGATGTCGGGATGTTATCCACGGCTGCTTCGTATACGATATAAAGGTATCGACATAAAACAATTACCACATCAAACACTTCTCATCTTTTGAGAATGATTTATTTCGTTTGCAGATCCCTGTATGTAACTGGATAAAAAATGATCGTCTTGCAGATATCCATGTTGTTGTTGAACTTGTGAAAATAGCACTTTGTAGTAAAATTTTATCAAAGGGAAAAGTAGTTCAGTGACGTCAATACCAAGCGTAGTAATTTATTTTCTCACGCTACATGTATTATCCAATCAGCGTGTTTGAAAGTGTTATGCACCTAAGTGCACACGATACATATGTCATGATCATATGTCCCTGATAACACCGCAGTAATGTGGTAAAGTATGATATGCATAACAAGCTATGCCGGGTGTTCGTTTGTGAAGAATTTCCGTGTCCATATTAAAGTAGCCTCACCCGTGCATTACTATAGGCATCACCACCTGAACTGATACCGAATACAATGCCCGAGATAATTTCTTGAAAGAGACAATCGTACATATAGTTTACAGTGAAGCCGACCAGGTATCTTTATGTAGCCATCGTCATATCCCCGCACACTGACCAGTATTCCGGATGAATTTTATCGGAATGGATTGCTGACTGGGTGAGCAATGGCACGTTCGGGTATTCCATAATTATGATGATAGCGATATGATATCCACGGCTGCTTCGTATTCGACAGTGAGGAATCCCCACACCACAACAAGCGCATCACTCAGTTCCCATCTTTTGCGAATGATATATTTGGAATATACTAAGGACAGTAAGTCTGTTGTTATTTAAGAAAACACCTACTTTTCAGACAGACACCAACCATTTATAGGCGCCATGCCCCAGCGTAGCGGCTGCATACCAAACAGGTCATTCAGTGTGAAGAAAGACAAAGTACAAATATACATATATCCCCGATTGCAATGTCAATGCTTGTTCCACCATCTCTTACAAGACTGTTAGTTACCCCTTGCCATCTCAATCCATCACAGAGTCGAACTCGTCCTGTGAGAAAATTCATTTCTCGTCTTGCACAGGTAAATCCCGGTATTCCATGAAAAAGAAGTCTGTATATCCACCTAGAGGCCGCTTTCCCAAATATTCATCTAGTTGGTGGGAGCTACACGCATGCCCACATATATTAACTCTAACGTATGGCCTCAATAGCATAGGCTGGTGTTGACAGTTACCGAGACGTTTGAACTGCAGTGAACTAAATTTGCACTAGAATTCCTGGTTTGACATAGTTCGGTATCTATATCCGTCTTGCACAACACTACTCTGAACTATTCACGGTGCTTGGATGAATAGATGATTGACGTGACCTGATTGTTCATGTATTTTAACGTAAACTAAAGAAACGTGCATAGTCGCATACAGATGGTTGACTACTCTGTATTATACGTTTATCCAGCAGGGATACGACCATACATGTACTAGTTTCAATTGATCCAGCTGTTAAAATTATGGCGTAGTTGCACAAAGTAACTTGGATACGGAGAATTTAGAACCTCTTAGCAACTATTATTGAAAGTTACTAAATGTGTTTTAGAAGTGAATCTATTACATCGACATTATTCGCAGCCATATCGAACTTGCATTTCAACTGTAAATCCGCAACATGATATATTTATTGAATTCCATGTACAGAACTAAATAACGGATCATCGAATATTGGGACTATTGGATTGTAGCATTTTGATGGATGGAAAATAATCACAGCATACAAAGGAACCCGAACTGGTAGGGTGGTCGGGAAAATGAACAATAAGTCATTTGACCCAACATGTAAATATTCAAATTGCCTTGCACAGAAATTGTGCATTGACATTGTTACTTGTGTTATGATGCTTTGTACAAAATGTATCTGAACGGTGCATTCAGTTGTGAGAAAAAGCAAGGAAACTTTAACTACATTAGTATCTACATTTCCATTTGACAAACCCAGTTCATCATTCGCACAAGGTTATGGTAATTTTTTATCAGTTCCAGAAGCTTCTTATCGATTGGTGAGCACAATTAATTATTGTTTACAATGCATCGATATACCGTATTGTTCACCAAATCGGACCCGCATCTGTAAACATGGCTTTCCAGTTAACAGTTTTCGTTTACAATCCGACTTCGACATCAAAGAATCCACACGACGTAATTGGCACATCAATCTCTTCTCGTCTTTTGAGAATGATATCTGTGGAATATACTTAGGACAGTAGAACTGTCGTTATGTAAGAAAACACCTAAATTTCAGACAGACACCAGTCTAGCGCTTGTTAACAAAACAGGTCATTCAGTGTGAAGACGTGTGTTTTCAGGTGCATAATCTGGGTCATGGAACAAGAGGCGATTAAGCCATTATTTTACTGTCCATGTTTGTCTTAACCTCGTTTATCAGTGTTGTCTTCACCTGTTAGTTACCTCTTTACCTCTCTTTCCACCGCAGGGTAACTCATGAATATTTACTAAAACAAGAGCCGATGCCATGAAGATCTCACGGTGAAACATATTCTCATAGACCGCATAGATTTTAAGATTTGTAAAAGACACTTTTTATCGAGCAGCTACGCTGGAAGGTCTTTTTAGCAGAGTGAAAGAGGATTGTATTTTAAATTATTTGAGAGAGATTGATTTGTTGTATAAATTTTAATGTTTGTACCTGTTTTAACGCATTAGTTTACCGAGTTCTTGAATTGATTACTTAGAATTTTGTTTGACCGTCGCTATATAGCTGAAATATTGCTGAATGCGACGTTAAACCTTAATTCTCTCTCTGTCCGCCGCAGGGTTCCATTCTTCCTGTGGTAATTCCAGTTCTCCTCTTATACAAGTAAACTTACATGTAAGTATTCCGTGAAAGAGAATAGAGTTCATATTCACGTAAAGGACCCTACTGTAAATGTTCATCTAGTTCGCCTGAGCTATGCGCATGCCCACATATATTTAACACCAGCATATGGCTCCAATAGCATAAGCTGGTATCGCATGTGACTGATGTGTATGAACTCCAGTAAAATAAATGTTTTCAAAATTATTTCCACCGCGGGTTCACTGCATACCTGTTTCAGGTATAACTCCTCATTATGACGCTATTTGCCGCTCTTTCGTTACAGATTCGTATGCTGTTGAGATGTCAAACAATCATTTGAACCTACATGCAGAAATTCAGACCAAACCAAATACACCCACGCAAATTAGGCTGTTTTGTATTTAACAAATACATTTTGTTCAATAAAGTTTCAGTTGAATGTTTACAGTTTAATTTGTGTTATCACTTACAAACGTTTCCAATGGATTGGTCAGCAACACTGGAAACTTGTAATACCGTTAAGCAATGTTCTGATATATCATATTATACAACATATCCTGTCCGTATTGTTGCATAGGCTTTTAATTTAACAGTTCGCTTCACAATGCGAGTATAATATTATTATTATTATTATTATATTGCCCAACACCATCCTGCTGCCATGATACCATGGAACGAGCGACCAGAGCTGATCATTTCCTTTGAACCATCATTTGCCTTTCATGGTGTAGCCGAAAACATATGCAATACACAAGTTCACTGCTCACTTGGACCTGAAATCAAACAAGATATCAGTATTACAAAGCATATTCTGAGAGGATTGTATTTGGTATTCAGATCCTTTATAGCAGAACATCTTCTCCCATACAGCCAACATAAAAAGTCACGGAAATGCAAATATTTCTGCTTTAAACACATATTTGAATTTTCTACGGGTCACTCAGAAAATAATACAGTAATCAAACACGAAGACTGTATCCTTCGTCCATTAATATCTATTGAACTTTGGTGAAATGTGTAGCACTAGCAATCTAGTCATAAAATAGACCCTTGATTGCAATTGTAACGAATATTGGATAATTAAATATTTTGTATGAAAATGCATATACTGCGTTGTTCATGAATCAGTATCAAAGTTCAGTAAACATTTATTGTATTGTGATTTTTTGGATGAATGAAATCGAGGACAGCTCGAATCAACCGAATATATAACGTACTGTTTCCTCTACGGCTCGGATAATATTCACTTCACTGGTGAAACATGCATGTAACTGCATATTTCACTGAAAAGCTATTTTATTTTCATATGATCGTGATAACAACTAGTACGGTAATTCGTTCTTTTACTAAGGTGTTAATCATGTACAGTGTGGCATATAGTTAAACACAGATTTTAACAAATTCTTTAACAGTCGTAGCTTTTTTGGAATTCTCTGTTATCCTCCAAAATGAGCATTGCAAATCTGTCTTCCGAAACCAACCCAGTGCACGATTTATCCGCGACAACTTTTCTCTAATACATTAAAATTGGTAGTCGTCATCCATGCATTGTACTTGGAATATTTAAACTTCCCCTTCAAAATAGTATACACTCCTACACAGGTATATGGGTCATCATAAAGGACATATTTGTGTTACTGACACACTTACTGACAGATTGGCGCAAATTATATATTAGGGGTGTTGCGCAGCTCTTCATTAACCTTAATTTCGTTCTGCATGCAGACAGAAGACGCCCTTCCAAGGCGAAGATAACTTCTATATCAAAGACCGTTAACTTCATGTCTTCTCAGCTCCATTAAACATTATATGGCCGGCATGGACTGAATTCATGTATTTGATACACAATCTTTGCTACCTGCGGTTCGAAAATGGATCAACGTTGATCATGGTCATGGTATGATCAATCTATCATTTTTGTGTTTGAGGACAAGGCGTGAAGACCTTCGGGATCTGCTTGGATTGTTTCCCTGCTTCTTGTGCTTCAAACATTCAAAGGAATACAGTAAGAAATGTCTTGCAGGGTTATTGTTTTGCTCATTCATTTCAGCAGAAATATATTTTCCAATAACCGTAATATGTCTATACCAGGATTACACCTTACGCTGTGCTGTATTTTGATCTACAAATGAATTAGAACTGTTCACTAAATATCGACTGAGTTCCTATGGCGTGTTGGGTAAATCGTTTCCATAGTAACGATTAACCTGGTGGTATCCTCACTTTTAAAACAAGAACAGCTTTCCCTATCAAGCACTTTTTTGTGAAACTGAAATCGAGATTATTGATTATAATATCATCATACAATCGGATCTAAAGTTTGCAAAATTATGAGTCAACTCTTAGTGCGATAGACGCACAGACAGCAACGCCAATGTGATTATCACAGCGATAATCTCCTATTCTTAAGCAATCAGTGCCCGTCAAATTGACCTACCAAATCTCATAAAGGTCCACACGCTGCCGTTGTCTGATCTAAATATGAAATAATTGTTATAATGAATAAGATCTATGTTGTGAGGCTATATGAATATGTCGAATAATTCCGATTTACCACAGACGAAAGAATGCTTGTTTTGTATCGCTTGATTTTCCTCGTGATTCAACACTGCAGGAAGGTACAAAAGTCATGTAACCTGTTTCGGAGCATATAGTATTTGTTTCACAGTTTTTATTTTCTTCTAATTTCAACTTTCGGAATGGAGACTGAGTAACAGCTACTGGAATGGATGTGTCCATGATGGATTGACAGCAGAATTATTTTAACTGTTTTCCCATCTAGTAATTATCTTCCTTGATGTTAAAAGAATACGTCTACTTTTATGAGGAATTGATGAGGAATTGATGAGGGCTGACTCGTCTATGCAAGAATATCGAAATCTCCAAGGATTCTATCCATGTTGTCTCACGTGCTGTTGTATATTCATATTTATGTCAAACCTCTTTGCGTGAAATTTGACTCCATTCGTAATACTGTTACATGTGTCATGCTGATTTTGAAATAATGCCGATCTCTGTTACTGGTCTTGATATGATGGTATAATCAGCTCGTGATATTGGCAAATGACATATAACCTGACTCGTAATACACACGAAGAACATGGCCAGGGTAAATTCTGACAAAACATATATATTTATTATGCAATAACATACCTCTAATACTGTGCAAGTTTGGCCGATGAAATGGTAAACAAAGAAATACATTTCCCGATGTATATGTAGGTCACATGTATACATGGAATTCCCGTCTACTTTTCCGGCAAATATCTATATGAAGAAGAAAGTGAAGAACTATGTGATTTCTCGATATATATGGAGCAGGAATGTACATTCGGGGATAGTGTGGGTGGAAATTATCGTGAGATTGATTATAAAATCACGTATACAGTTACCATTGCAATACTATCAATTCTATTGAAACACCATATCTAAGTTACAATTTAGTTAAATGATTTATTTATTGTTTTAGTTCGGCTTATGTACTTTGATACTACCAATTCAATTTAAAAGAGATAAATCTTCGAAGTCATCCTCATGGACCCATTGCGTTCCGCATATTGATTGATCGTTGTTACATCGCATGCATTACTGAATGAGCCGATTGAGGTATTTGAACAATTACTTGGATAACATCAAGTAAGAAAATATTTTGCAACTCTATTCTACAAAACCAAAAATAAGGCGAGTTAAAAATCTAATTGAACTTTTCTTTGAATATCTGACCAATGAATGTCGGGATGATAATATAATGTACATCATCATTAAATATATTATGAAATAAGGGCGAATTTCGTATTATAATCAACAATATCTTCTTTGGCGGTGTAAAACTCATTGTTTCCGATCACTGACCGAACTGATCGCCGAAGTTGTGGTACGGCATTGCATGTTAAACAATTTCTCGCATCGTCTTGAAGCAAAGATTTGAAGGAAACTACAAATAGCCCTACACATCATATTTAGATCTATATCTCTACAAAAATGAAGCGGGCATTCCCTCTCGTCGTCTTTATGACGAAAGAGATGATTACAATTTCGACATCGTAAACTATCCCTTTCCGGACAGTAATATTCCAGTGAGACTTGCATATGGCGTATACATATCCCGCCTAGTTGCATTTGCTAGATCCTGTGTTAGATGTGACGATTTTAATCAACGTCACAAAACATTGTTGCAGAATCTTATAAAACAGGGCTACACCATCAAGCGCCTCCACTCAAAGTTTCTCAAATTTGGCGATACATATCGCATGCTGGTAGCAAAATACGAGCGTAGCGTGCAAGCTCTATGGCGTTACGTTTCGTAACTTGTGTCTAATTCCGCTTAACCCAGGGCTAGGGGCCGTATGAACCCATGTACGTCAAGATCTTCATGGTACTCATATGAACAGTCACAATCAAAGCGTGACTGAGATACATCATTCTCTAGCTGGCTTTACAACGATTATTAAGGATTAAGAATACTGATCAGCGATACGGATTTTATATTTTTGGAACATCATGATGTCTTGCCGGCATCATTGAAAGCTGTTGACCGCTTCCCTATTGAAGGAAACTAGCCTGTGTTTATGTATACTATGATTGTCTTTTTGAATTTGGTGCTAATATTGTTATATGGAATATGGAATAGGTCTTTGGATTATGGACGCGGATATTCTTTAATGAACGACGGCTCAATTATGAATGACAGACTAAACTCTTGTAAATCCAACTTTTATCGGGAGTGAGAATACGGAGACAGAGTTCAGTGAACAACAACTAATTGGGCGAAATAGCTCAGTTTGCAATTTGTCATTATTACCCTATTTCTTCTAATTATTCAGACGTCAAAACTTAATTTCAGGAATCTGTGAAGAGGAATTCTGGTAACATTCTACAGATATTTCTAGCTGTATTTTCAGTTCTGGGTATAAATAACCTATTTATGCCACAGTATTTATCCTCAGTTGATATAAAGATGTATTTTTTCTGCTTCAAAGTCTAACAATGCTGTTCGAAAAATTAGAAGAAATAAGGTAAGGTGCAAATTTTGTAAATTCAGAGTGGTATTTTCTTTTTACGTGTACTGCGGTCTTTCCTTTGAATAAATTTGTTCTTGTTGCAGAAATCGTCGTTAATTTCATTTTTATCATAGTTTCCGAAAATGTCATTTCAATGCCAATACAAATGTCAGAACTGATATGCAGATATTGGTTCGTGAAGAATTTCCGTATCCACAATCTGATAGAATCTCCCTACGACACTATTGGCACCAACACCCGAGCTTGTACATAATATGATACGATACGATGTTTATTGCGATCAAATGTAAGGTACATTGATCAAGGGAAGGTTACTCGCAACATACAAAGAATAGCATGGCATTGACAACTGCTTTGAAGACTATATACACAGACATTGACAAACATACTTTTACATACTGGCGTTGGCAAGACGAAAGATATACGATGCACGATCTAATTTTTTGGAGGCGATCCTCGAACAACAGTTCTCGGTGATGCCTAGCAGGTATCTTGATGTTGCTCTCGTCAAACCAGCTTTCCTAATGAATTTTATCGGAATGGATTGTTGGCTGGCTGAGCAATGGCACGTTCGGGTGTTTCATGACTATGCTGATAGCGATATGGTATCCACGGATGCTTCGCATTCGATATAAAAGAATCCACATAACACAATTATCACACCAAACACTTCTCATCCGTTAGAACTGATATGCTTGAAATAGACTAAGGACAGTAAGACTGTCGTTATGTAGGAGAACACCTACTATTCAGGTAGACGCCAACGTAGCGGTTGCATACCAAACAGGTCATTCGGTGTGGAGACGCCATATGCACAGACAAACCAAGCCACGATTGCAATGACCATGTGTGTCCCCTCACTTATCAGTTTTTTTCTTCACCTGTAAGTTAACCCATTTCAATTCACCAAGTCTAATTCGTCCTTTGGTAAAATCTAGTTCTCTTCTTGTACAAGTAAATCCAGGTATTCCGTGAAAGAGAAGAGTCTGTAGATCCACCTAAAGTCCCATACTGTAAATGTTCATCTAGTGTGTGTGAGCTAGGCGCATGCTCACATATATTTAACACTAGCGTATGATCTGAATAGCATAGGCTCGTATTGGACGTCCCGTTTGAACTGCAGTGAACTAAATTGGTCCAGGTTGACATAGTTCGGTATCCATGTCCGTATACTACGATACTATCTCAACCGTCCAAGGTACCTGGGTGACCAGAGGTTGAAATAACATGAATATTCGTACAAATTAAGGCAACCTAGGGAGAAGTGCTTAGTCACATACACATGAGTGACTAATCTTTATTCCACGATAATAAATGTACTACTTTTCAGTTCACCAGGTTGCTAAATTTATGGCGAAGTTTTCACCCTCATAACCTGAATACGTAGCATTCAGTAAATTTTAGTGATCATTATTGAAAGTTGCCGAGTTCAGAATACTGGATGGTATTACATGTATTTGTTATGGATTGTATATCGTCATAGTGTACCACGGGACCCGAACGGGTATGGTGTTGGAAAATCAACAAGAAGTTATTTGGCCTCACATGCAAATAGTCAGATTGAGAGAGAGTATATAAAGCACTGACAGAGATGTTCTTGTTCATCAGATAAAAGCTTTCAGGCTATAACAATTACAAATATTTATCGAACTATTTCGCTGAAGTTTATAATAGTCATATGAAGTGAAAACGCCACTAGCGGAAATATATGAAGTTGTTATCCACATAATCTTTTTATTTCAGTAATATTTTGGTAGTTGCTCGAACACCTAAACCGGCAACAGAACACCAGATATTGTACAGTGGGATTAGAGAAAGGACTTCAGAATTTTAAAAAGTAATTCTTCACCTTGTAATCGTTTTGTTGGTTAAAATTCAAGTGTATCCTTCGTTTGAAATGTAGCGAATAATCCATGACCAGATATCTATGAGAATAATCTTAGTTTTAAATATCTTTGCTGGAGATAAACACAACACATACTCCGATGATTTGTATTCGTCCATGACATATTCTGTGACGGGTTCCTTTCGATCCACGAACTATTTTGAAAGTAATTGAAATTCGGTTTTGGAAGGTGAAAGACCTTAGCAGGTACATAATGATATGCTAAGGAGCTGTACTCACACAGGACATATTCATTTCGCTACAACACAGGAATATTCAGGTGAGCCCTACCGAGTCTGTGCCTGTTGGTACAAAAACAAAGCTTGCACATTTTTAATTTGATTTTTACCTGACTACCTATGGATTTAACGTTATAATGATTGTTATTGTATGCTATCCTTAATTATTATTTCAGATTCCAATTGCGAAAATGCTTCGGGATTCAACTATCAGTGTACTGACGTTGATCTTTTTTTGACGGCTGTCTTCAGTATTCTACTCTACATAATATCCGCTTTCCAACGAGAGGAAGAAGAGTCTGATGGCGATGACAGTTGGTCCGGCGTTACATGTTGTCTTGTCATCTTATTTTAGCAGTCGATTTCTAGATGAAAAATGAATCTACTTAAATGGTTATCATGGTAACCAGCAAACATTATCTGATGGGTTAAATTGTTACTGTGGCCCAGTATACGTGACAAACTACAAATTGAACTACTATCAGTGTTTTTGTTACACCATATATATAATATATGCGTCAGAGCTATATAACCAAGGCTTTCATTTACAAGTGTGTATGAATATATTTATTTTAACATATGATAAATGGACGGCTTAGTTTCAACATAGTGCATACATTCTGACATTTCATAATTGCTTTTTTTGTCAAACCTTTGTTAAGGGTCATCTATTTTTTTACATCCTCCCAGATGCTGAAAATTTCGTTTTGTGAGAGGTTTGCTGATGTGTTTGGTTGAATTTAAATTTATGTGGCAACTGTTACTTTTAGACAATTATGCTTCGATGATATGGAAATCTTCTGACAATTTTATGTTAATTACCTCCGAAACATAAACCACATCAGCGATATATGTCATGGACCACGTTATCCATGAGCAAAATCTAAAATGAATATATACCCAAACAGAAGACTCCAATGAACGTTACAGAATTACACCCCGCAATGAAGCAGGGAAATGCAAATAACAATCAGTTGCCATGGTAACCTATTCAGCATTAGCTACATATTTATACTCTAAAAGTTACAATAGTTCAGCAATTGACTCAATACGTTCAGACTTGAAAGTGAAGGTAATGCATAAAAAAGACTCACAGTTATGATTGCAACCACGTATGATATGTAGCCCAAAATGTATATTAGAAATTGCTTTCGCTACCGAATCTCGGTAACTCAGTGAATGTCAGATATGATGAAAATTCCGAGGATTAAAATTGTGTGGTGTAATATCCGGAAACGAAATATGTTATTTGATACGGTTTGCTTGTTGTCTTGACCAAAGTGGTTGTTTATGGTTGTTTCTTTCATGATCCGACTAAAAGAAACGGAATGACTAGTTTTCTTGGAGAATAATCGTGCGGGAGCGTCACGTTACATTAACCTTGTTTCGAAGTAGTCGTTTATTCATAATCCAGCTTAATATGTTCGATCAGATAAACTGTAGAAAAATGTTTTACGACAATCCACCAAGTGAGCACAATCCAATGTTTATCCAGTGGCACGGAGCATGTTAATACTCCAAACTGCTCTATGGATGGAATTGAAAGGTGAAACTTATAAGGTTAATATTCTCATTTTAATACACTGCATGGACTGGTTCATGGTGAAAATATCAACGTACATGTAGTAACTTCCATTATTTTATTTTCGGATAACTTTACCAAAACGTGTATCACAAGCCCTGCTCAATTCAGATATAGAACATCTGCCCTGGTGTTTACCTGTCTCTTGCTCCTATAAGAAAATCTTGTACTTGTTACTAAGCGTGAAAGAAATGGGTCATTACTTACACTCATTCTATTCGTTATCTCAAGGTTACACTCAGCCTAAAATGATAAACTTGCACGAAAATATTTATGGAGAAATTCTAAATGGCGGATGTATGGAGTCATTCTAAATCTGAACTTTTTACCATTTTCCTGACAGTCCAGGCAATCTATCTGTTTTTTCTTTTAGCTGGACCCAAAACAAATTGCAACAAAATTTCTTTCACTGGTATGCATTTCTAATAGGTTCCCAGAACAACATACTAAACGTCTATCAACATCTATTTGGTGGAGATACGACTTTTTTTTTAAACAAAGATACGCCATTTTATAATACATAATATGCCATTATGCCTCATATAAGCAAGATAGAATATTGATTTTTCCGTGAATATGGACAGCTTATCATCCAGAAATCCAATTAATACATGACCCAGGATACAGTATGCCATTGTGGTGAAAACATGTGTCTTCCCGGGAGATTTGCTCATAAGCGTAGATAGCAAACCGATAGTTCAGCATCAGGCTGTATGAATTATACATGGTAATGTTCAGTCAGTTAACATTTTTGCCATTAGCATAATCATCTGAAAAAGGAATTCTCTCTCAATATCAATGAAATGACAAGCTGTGATATATTTTCCTTCAACCGATAACTGTCACAGACAATATTTCCACAAACCCACTCATGGTGATATCTCTCTATTATCACAACATGTGCCTTGTTGAAAAATACAGATTTGCAAACCATTAATGATCTACCGCAATTGTGTGTCAGATATGTTTTGACGAAAGAAGAATAATTATGCAGATCATATCATCTAATTATCAAACAAATAATAATCTAGATTATAGGCAATCTTGATGTTCTACCATGACGTTCTACCATGCCATTTACCATGTTTCATTTTACATTTTCAACAATATAGGCCATGCTCCTACAGATGCATCTTCTTCAGCTGCAATCTTTCTTGCAGTTGTGCCTGATAACCTCAAAGAGTGTCAGTGGAACCGATGGCAGTTGAGTTTTCACAGAGAGAAGCCGTCCGCCCTTATTCTTGCGGCTGCAATGAATGGTCTTCCCCCTTCCACTCTAACCACGCGAACCTTGATACTTAGCTGATGCTGATGTTGGTGGAAGGTTTTGTACCTGCACATATATGAATCGCATTTGTCACAGAAACGCTTGTATCTCATGCAGCCAATGCGCTTCGTCAGGGTTACAATTGTATAAACGCACAAGCACCTGCAATAGGTAACCTCCATCGGGACTCTCAATGGCCTGGCTGAACACTTCAGCTTGTTGGCGAAATAGGCTCATTGAGCGTTGTTTTGTGCAGACTTGCATTCTCAGCACAGCTTTTGTCTTCTTGACATTCCAAACTATCCGTTTCTTTGCATTCTCTCTTGGCTGAAAGCAGATGTCATTGTCTTCCATGTCTGCATGAAAACAGAGCAGCACTAACAGGTCAATATCATCAGCAACCAAAGTTTTGATCCTTTCGGTCGCAACTGCATATGAAACATCCCGCCCTTTCCAACTGGTCTCTCGTAAAAATAATGAACTGCTACTTGTTAAAGGAATAGACAACATTTGGCAAACGTAAACTGCGACTGAAAGAACAATCCAAACTGTGCCCAAAAATATTTTTTTCCTATTTTTGAGATTCTTTCTAACCAAGAAAAATACTCCCAAACATTGCGAAAATAATCAGATGTGTTGAATGAAGGGAGCCGCCATCTTTATGGTTTAACCAATGAGCGGCCGAGTGATGTTCACGTGACAATTAGCTCATGACGTCATTGGGCCAGAGAGCAAACATGGCAGCAAGTGATTTTCAACTTTTTCCAAGTGTCCGACGCCTTGCATTTCCTGGAGTTTTAACCTGACTGATGACAATGGCTGGCTGGGCGAAACCATGCTTTCATCTACGCTGCTTGGGGGCAGTGTCGAGGGATACAAGAAGTGTCAGGCGTGTTCGAGCCCATTGAAGACGATCTACCGTAGAAATCGGTCGAGGATGTATGTACCGTAGAAGCCGGCCGTGTCGCGGATTTCGTTTAGTCGGCTCTGTTGTGACATGTCCTGTTAGGAAACGATCAGACGAGCACATGTGCAAGTGCTGACATTAGCTGACAAGGATTTATTCCATAAACTTTCTCAGGTAAATTTTCTCGCACGCTAGATATTTGGGTGGGTGTTTAACGGCCGTGTCATGCTGAACAGTTTCTTTCGGTAACAGTTCAACGGTGAGAAAAATCTCCGGACAATCTTTTCCCGGAGAAATGAACCTCCAGCTAAGGCAGATTTAGTTTCGTTTTCTGGCTGAGTGCCGGTCTTTGTTGAGGCTCGATTCTTTGAATTGGTAACACAGAAATCAGAATTATTCCCAATTTCGGTTACATTAAACAATCTCAGTGAGTTACTGCCGAATTATGTTGACGCATGTTGGCGTAGTCATCAGCTGAAAAGTATTGGCCTATAACGAAAGCATATTTTATCAGACAACTCGATGCTGTGTTTTTTTGACACTTAGACAGTCTAGACGACAGATCAACCCCGATTTCTCAACAAGGATAAGATCATTGTTATTGTACAAACATTAGCCGGTATTTACAGGGTACAGAATACAAGAAAGTATAGCCACACCTGCTGGCCTATCGGGCTGCGATTATTCCAGTGCATGGCAAACTGTGCGTGTCCTCCCAGTTCACTGCAGTGTTCTGTGGCCCAGTGACGTCACTAAACTTGCCGTAATGGCGGCGCCCTTACAAGCCACAGAATTTATCATTGACGGCTTCTTATTCGGTTGAAAAAAATTGCAAAATTGAAATAAAAATCGTTTTGGACACTCCTGGAATTGTTCTTTCATTTGCAATATACGCTTATCAAAGGTTGTCTATTCCTTTAACGTTGTTTGCTAAGAATTCGTCTTTCTTTGACTGAATGACCATGTCACTAGCGGGGCCGGAGAGTTTGGAATATCAAGAAGACAAAGGCTGTGCTGGGAATGCAAGTCTGTACAAATATATTGCTTGTGCATGCCATTCTGGGCTGTGGCACAGTATTCCGACCATATGGCATTGACAAAGGTGCTGCCTTGGAGAAATGCCACTGTCACTGAGCTATTTCGCCAACAAGCTGAATTGTTCATCCAGGTCATGGGAGTCCCGACGAAGGTCACTTATTGCAGCAGCATAGAAAACGCTTATATGTTTATACAGTAGTAACCCAGACAAAGGAATTGACTTGAGGGGAAGACCATCCATTGCAGCTACAGCAATGGGAGTGGACAATTAAATCGGTTTCTCCCTGCGAAAACTGATCTGCCACCAGCTTCTGGGGTTACTTGAAGTTATCAGGTGGAACTGCAAGAAGGACTGCAGCTGAAGCAGATGCGCCTGTAAGGCTCATGGCCTGGAATGTTCAAGTGTGTGTGGAGAATGCAAACGACTGAGCTGTGCAAACTCATCAAACACCTGTACTTTTCACCTTTATCACATGCAGTTCGAATGTTTCTCAATGGAAATCTATAGCTCATTTCAAGGAATTTTAAGAAATTTTCTGACCTATAGAATATGAGCCTATGAATAGTATTGCATTCTAGCACTTGTAAATCTTAGAATATTGTTTTTGATGAACGTGTGCAAAAACAGAACATCGAATGCAACGTACACCTGGAAATGTAAGGAAAGATAACTCTATCATTGTAAGTAGATTCCCTGAGCGCCAAAATAATTATATTTTAGATTTTATATGTATAGCCACATATATTTTTACGTGTACATTATTGGGTATTATGGATGCAGGCACACTGGATGAAACAATGCGCTTTCCTAGAACACTTTGAAAACATCGTGTATATTTACTTGCCAATCGTCAGTTCCAGCTTCCAGATTGAATACCGACGACCAGATTGGATTTAAGCGTGAACCATGTATCTAAATTTCAGCCAGAGAGACACACCCGTTCTATTCTGGTCATATCCGTTACAGTAGGATTTCCATTAACTGGTAGGTTTAACAAGAAGTCATTATAAATTCTCCAAATTGTACGGTGTCCTACTTACATGGCCAGTGTGTTTACTCTAACAATGCGCTCTCTCACACACAACGGGTCAAACGGACTACCCGGTTTAATCTGCACTATGTAATCTTATCTATAAACCGCCACAGAATATTACCTGACTGTTGTCACGATAACTTTGTGTGATACAGTGGCATAGCCACAGTACCTTTGCAATAAATTCTGAAGTTGTATACCTATGAAAATTGGGCACGATAGGAATGGTTTAATGATACATTCCGTTAGCCCGTACCCAATACACGACTACTCAGTTCTCGGACGAAGATAATTTAGCACGTAGGTATTCCTTGACTCAGGATATTGTTCTCATTTCCTATCCACCAAAGGTAAAATCCATTTCCGATAAAAATGCACAGGTACTCCACGTATACGACTTGACGGACAGCTTGTTCACTTTTCCCAGAATATCCCAGATTAGATGGTTACTGCGTATGACCACATCTATACAACAGTAGATGTATTCTCCGACTCCTCATGTAAGACCCCTCCCCCTAACACAAAATTCAACAAACATTTTTTGTGGTGGTGTCGTACGGTACATGACGACGAACGCTTTATTGACAATCACTTTGGGGACTATAACCCCACACATTCTACACGGGGACTCTACCCCACACATATTCAAAAAAACTCTAACCCCATACATATTCCATACATATTCCGGGGGACTCTAAACCCACACACATCTCGGGGGACTCTAACCCCACACACATCTCGGGGGACTCTAACCCCACACACATCTCGGGGGACTCTAACCCCACACACATCTCGGGGGACTCTAACCCCACACACATCTCGGGGGACTCTAACCCCACACACATCTCGGGGGACTCTAACCCCACACACATCTCGGGGGACTCTAACCCCACACACATCTCGGGGGACTCTAACCCCACACACATCTCGGGGGACTCTAACCCCACACACATCTCGGGGGACTCTAACCCCACACACATCTCGGGGGACTCTAACCCCACACACATCTCGGGGGACTCTAACCCCACACACATCTCGGGGGACTCTAACCCCACACACATCTCGGGGGACTCTAACCCCACACACATCTCGGGGACTCTAACCCCACACACATCTCGGGGGACTCTAACCCCACACACATCTCGGGGGACTCTAACCCCACACACATCTCGGGGGACTCTAACCCCACACACATATTTCGGGGGACTCTAACCCCACACATATTTCGGGGAACCCTAACCCCACATATATTTCAGCATATATTTCCAGGGTGCTTAAATTAAGCGTTCGTTGTAGCATCGACGTGTACCGTAGACGAGAATGGTTAAACAGAGACTCTCTCTCCCTTATAAAACACATAAGGCGCTCGACTGAACACAGTTCACAGTCGGAGCTATACTCACGTCTTACACCCCATGGAGAAAGAAGTTTCCTTTTAATTCATTCCATTCAACCAAAGGAAACTATATTTCTCCGACTCCTCATGTAAGACCCCTCCCCCTAACACAAAATTCAACAAACACTTTTTGTGGTGGTGTCGTACGGTACATGACGAGCTTCAAAGAAAGCGTTATAGGCCAAGAGACATTGACACTTCCAACCTCTTCTTGAGGCTATCTTTCACGTACCCGTCTTTGGCACACTCACTCTTCCAAAGTCCGTGATGTTTGAACATTCTATCTTGTACATCATTAATTGCTGCCACAGAGGGACCAACAGCACGCAGGCTGTGCAACCCATATATCTTAATATTGGGTATATGCGGTTTCAGTGCTTCAAAATACTTCTCGTAACAAACTGCACACTTAGCCCAGAAGGTGTAAATTACACCTCTACTGGGTGTAAATGGCTTGTCCCAGGGCTAACACCCTTTTGGGTGTGAATTAACACCTTCTCCGAAAGGTGTGAATTTACACCTTCTCGAAAAGGTGTTAAGTTACACCTTTTTTGCTCACATTACACCTTCCATGGGTGTTCATTAACACCTTCTGAATAAAATTTGCACCTTCCAGACAAATTTATAAGCATATTTTGGGGGGAACCCAGCAGCCCATGGGTGTTTATTTACACCTTTTGACCACAACTAAATCTTTCAGTGGTGTTAATTTACACCTTTTCAACAGAATTACACCTTCTTTGGGTGTTCATTCACACCTTTTAGGCAAATTTGAATCATCTAGGGGTGCTAAAATACACCTTCTGGTGATCATTCCATCTTCCAGGGGTGTTAAATCACACCTTATTAGCAAGAATTACACCTTTCATTGGTGTTAATTTACACCTTTTGACTGAGATTACACCCTCTTGGGTGTTTATTTACACCTTTTGGCCACATTTAAACCTTCTAGAGGTGCTAAAATACACCTTCTGGAGACGATTCCATCTTCCAGGGGTGTTAAAACACACCCATTTCGTGAGAATTACACCTTCAAAAGGTGTTAATTTGCACCTTTTAGTGAGAATTAGTGATGTTCGTACCATCCAGTAATGGCTCTTGGTTGAGGTACACAATAAGAACATTAACACAAAATATATGTATGATATATTTTATTAAGGAAATCACAAAA
>JAVTVY010016408.1:0-61997 GCA_036873755.1 Hanleya hanleyi | reverse complement strand
AAATATTGCAGGCAAGTGTTGGGTGTGGGAAGGTACGCATCTAACTGGCCAGTAAGAGCAGAACTTGGCAGCTATCCGTTAGCCGCTACAGCTGTCGTGAATATGGCCAAATATTATTTACGCCTCCAATACTAACCCCATTCGCGACTTCTACATCAAGCTTATATGGCCAACAACAATCTTTTGTCTGCAAACAAGCCCTGTTGGCTGGCAAAGGTTAAAAAAATAACGTCAGAAATTAATATTTGGCATCACCTACTAGCCAATATAACCCCAAAGTCAACAACAGAGTTGGTTACGTCTGATGCTAATAACTTCAACCGTAACCTTTTCATTGACAACATAAATAATATTTCAAGTAAGTTAGACACGAAATGCACTTCATTCTCCACTGTCCCCATTATTCTGTTCTAGGAGCCGAATTATTCTGTGAGCTCGTTGCTATGGTGTTCTATTTGGGCCAAGTTTGCGTCGCGTGGCGACTTTTAGAAACTCGCCACTCGCCACGCGCCGTGAACCTTTCCGGCGCGCGGCGACAGGCGACTTTCTGCTATCTCTTAACCTGCAAAAACTCGCCAGTCGCCACCCGCCGTAAAACACGGCGAGTTTCGCTCTATCTTTTAACCTGGAAAAACTCGCCGCGCGCCACTCGCCGGATGAACCACGGCGCACGGCGACTGGCGACTTTTGATTGTAGTGAAACGCGCCATTCGCCACGCGCCGTGGATATCTCCGGCGCGCGGCGACTGGCGACTTTCTGCTATCTCTTAAGCTGCAAAACTCGCCAGTCGCCACCACCCGTAAAACACGGCGAGTTTCGCTCTATCTCTTAACCTGGGAAAACTCGCCGCGCGTCACTCGCCAGACAAACCACGGCGCGCGGCGACTGGCGACTTTTGACTTCTAGAATTTTCAGGACTTTTTCTCAAGTGCGCATGCAAGAGGAGCATCAATTATGCAGTTCCAATATCATAAATCACAGTCGCGATCTCATAGAATTTGAGGAAGTAAAAGAAATATGGAAACTGTTGAAAGAAATACGTCCTGAGAATTCCAGAAGTCAAAAGTCGCCAGTCGCCGCGCGCCGTGGTTCATCCGGCGAGTGGCGCGCGGCGAGTTTTTCCAGGTTAAGAGATAGAGCGAAACTCGCCGTGTTTTACGGCGGATGGCGACTGGCGAGTTTTTGCAGGTTAAGAGATAGCAGAAAGTCGCCAGTCGCCGCGCGCCGGAGAGATCCACGGCGCGTGGCGAGTGGCGAGTTTCACTACAGTCAAAAGTCGCCAGTCGCCGTGCGCCGTGGTTCATCCGGCGAATGGCGCGCGGCGAGTTTTTCCAGGTTAAAAGATAGAGCGAAACTCGCCGTGTTTTACGGCGGGTGGCGACTGGCGAGTTTTTGCAGGTTAAGAGATAGCAAAAACTCGCCAGTCGCCGCGCGCCGGAGAGGTTCACGGCGCGTGGCGAGTGGCGAGTTTCTAAAAGTCGCCACGCGACGCAAACTTGGCCCAAATAGAACACCGTACTGTGGGTTGCTGTCGATTCCGATTTTTCTACTCTACCGCCAGTCGATCAGCTAAATGTTACAATGAGAAACAATTATTTTCCACTTCGTGAAACTATCTGTGCATATATCTCAGTTTTTTCAAGCCCGCTCTGAAGCAGTTCAACGGGAGTAGTATACAAGCGACATTTAAACCTCCATTTTGCCGGGGGAGGTAACTCTTGCATCCACCAGGGGGCGCCATCAGCTCAAGAGACCAAAAATCACCTCCAACACAGAAGAGTTCCAATCTAGGGGGAGGTAACTCTGGGTCACTATAGTTCCGGCAAAGGGCCCCTGGGCATGTATTCTTCCGCGGTGATGCGGTCTGGCGGTAATGCGGCCGAGGAAGAAAGCTTCCGCGGAGAAAAAGTAGTCCCCAGACTTCAAATACGCTGCATGGTCCGATTGGGTTGAGTGAAGTGAAGCATTCGTGAAGGGGCATCCAGTCATGGGTGGGTGCATGTAAAATTAGGATTTTTTCCCGAAACTATAAAAAGCGGAACACGGACTTTACCCCTAAAATAGAGGAAAACACCTAACAACCCTAGCCAATAGGGCTAATATCGGTCCCCGGGCTTATTGGGACCTGCCTATCAAGTCATTGGGTGGGTGCATGTAAAATTAGGAGTTTTTCCCGAAAATATCAAAAGCGGAACACGGACTTTACCCCTAAAATAGGGGAAAACCCATATCAACCCTAGCCAAAAGGGCTAATATCGGTCCCCGGGTTTATTGGGATCTGCCTATTCAGTCAATGGGGTGGGCGCATGTAAAATTATGATTTTCCCCCGAAAATATAAAAGCGGAACACTTTTTTTTTTATTCAATAGTTTGTTGTACACAGGCGTTGGATATAATCTACTCTACATTGCATATACAGTCATCAAATACATTTTTGACACAGTCGAATAATATGATGAATAATCCTCTAGGTGATCTATTTCTTTGGCTTGCCGAGCTAAGTGGAGCCAACATTATTGATCAGAAATCCTTCTATTGGTGACCATTTAGTGTTAAATGGGTCCCTTTTCATGTTACAAACCGCAATATATTTTTCTAATAGATAATTACTTCGTATACAATATTTTAGTCCAAGAAAATCCGGTTTTGTACCCAGGCATCTGGTTTTATAAATATATTTTTTTGCTAAAATGATAATGTGGTTTTCTAGTAAGCATTTTTTTTTGCAGGCCGAATAGAATGTTGTCAGGAGACATATCGACATTTTTTCCAGTACAAAGGTAAAACCAATGCCAGAGCTCTCGCCAGATATTCTTTACACACAGACATTCTTAGAAAAGATGAAGTATGGTTTCTTCTTTTAGTTCACAAAATGTACATAATTTACTGTTTTTTATACCCAGCTTAACAAGTAGTACATTTGTGGTAAGATATTTGTGAATCACTCTGAACTGGAAATCTTGAAGCTGTATATTACTTGTTGTTTTTCGGGGTACAGTATATATATATGTCTCCAGTCCAGAGCGATGCCCAGTATATCTTCCCATCTTGCCTGTGACAAAGACAGAACATCGTTCTGAACGAAAACATCATAATATTTTCTACAACCTTTGTTTGTGCTTATCAATTTGCTGACACACGGTAAAATACTAGGAGTATGAAAATCACTTAACTTTATGTCCTTCGCTAATTTCTGCAGCCAACTTTGTGGAATTTTAAGAGTCAATCTTTTGTAATCAAGGAAAGTGCCACGAATATTATATCTTGTTTTGACAATATCAAATGGTAGTATTTTCCCATCTTGGTCCAGGATATCCTTTAAAAAGCGTAAACCATTTTTATGCCAATGGGAAATGAAATATGTAGAGTTAGTAAAATGATGGTTATACCAAAGTGGTTGGTTTAAGATATCCATGCTGTCCAATTCATGAGGTTTTTCTTTCCGTATAAATGATTTCCATGCTGCAAGAACATCTTTCCAGAAGGGGTTCTCTGTGATTTCAATAATATTATCTATTCTTAAGGCACCCAGAGAAAATATTTCTGAATCTCCCAGAACTGGCTTCAAAAAAGAAGATCAGGTGTCAGAGTAAAGGTATCTTCTCAGCCAGGTAATTTTATAAATGATTCAATATCTAACATTCTTAATCCGCCATCTTTGTAGTCTTTCACAATCAATTTTCTTTTAATTTTATCGGGGCCTTTATTCCACAAAAACTATAAATAATGCTGTGAAGCTCTTCACACTGACTTTACCCCTAAAATAGGGAAAACCTCTAGCAACCCTAGCCAAAAGGGTTAATATCGATCCCCGGGCTTATCGAAGCCTGCCTATCAAGCCAATGGGGTGTACATGTAAAATTATGAGCTTTTCCCGAAAATATAAAAAGCGGAACTCGGACTTTACCCCTACAATAGGGGTCTGTATTGTACAATATAAGGGAAAATGCCTGTATGGGGTATGGGATGGTCAATTTTTTTTTCGTGGGTTTTACTATGGGTTGTGGGGTCTCGTTTTTCTCGTCTCACCAAGAAAAACACGATGGGAGGGGTCCCGGAGCGAAGCGGTGAAATTTTTGGAAAAAGTCACCGAGGTCTGTATATAGGCCTATAGACTGGCTATGGGGGGTATAGGTCCGACCTGGAAAATTCACACACGTTCATTGTGATATGGGTTGTTTGGTCTTGTTTTTCACGTCTCGTCATTTAGAACACGATGGGAGGGGTTCCGGAGCGAAACGGTGATTTTTTTGGAAAAGTACCGGGTAGGTCTGTATATAGCCCATATAGCTCCATACTGGCTATATAGGGGTATAGGTTCAACCTGGGAAATTCACACACGTTCATTGTCATATGGGTTGTTTGGATTTGTTTTTCACGTCTCGTCATTTAGAACACGGTGGGAAGGGTTTCGAAGCGAAACGGTGAAATTTTTGGAAAAAGTTCACCGAGGCCTGGGTAAGCCCATAGGCCTATACTGCATGGCTATGGGATATAGGTTCATACGGGGTGGACGTTTTGGGCTTTAGATGAGCCCCTAATGTTCCTATGGTGTCGTATGAGGTCTTATTTTGAAGCTGTCGTGAGGGAGCATCCTACTGGACTAATGGTTCGTCCGTTGTCAATAGTCTGCTCATGCGCAGTCTGGCCGTAGTATAGAAATAGACGTGTTGGGGTTTAGGTGGGCCGCTATTGGGCCGATTGGATCGCGTGAGGTATCAATGTAAAGCATACGTGAGAGAGTATCCAACGGGATGGGTGTGACGTGGAACTGACGTCATTCTGCGCATGCGCAGTAGAGAAAGTGCATGGAAATAGACATTTTGGCGCCGACATGGGTCACTACGGGTCCGATGGAGTCGTATGAGGTCTTATTTAGATGACGCCATGATATAGACCGGAGAGAGAACAACAACAATAACAAGGATGACACTTGAGAAGAACAACAACAACAACAAGTTTTGTTTCATATAGTTTATTTTCCCCAATGTTACATCATACCCACTTTTTGGTCCTCTTGAGCTGGTGGCGCCCCCTGGTGGATGCAAGAGTTATATCCCCCGGCAAAATGGGGGTTTATATGCCGTTTGTATACTACTAACGGGATATGTCTTAATTCTGTATTGTTGATAAGTCGTGTACATAAAAAGTCCGCAACAATATGATAATAATAGTATTTTATACTGATCGTAGCACAATAGAACAATATTAGATGCTGTGGCAATACGTTCATTGTGGATATACAAAGAATTATATCATTGTTCTCTTCTTTATTGCTTATTTTATGATGATGTTGCAATATGTATTACTCATGTATTTGCTCGGCCTGTAATAGGTGTATTGCAAATAAATTCAAATTTAAAATTTAAATGCAACGACGGATGAATGAGCAAGGACCACTATAATGTCATGACGTTCCAAAAACAACGGGAGGCAAGCGATGAAATTTTTGAATGTTCTGGCTCTCGTTTTCTGGTGGTATAAGATTTGACTTCTCATAGACCCAAAATAAAACAACAACCCACAGAAATATTACTACACATATTTGTACCAACTATAGAAGTTCTTGTTTGATGACATTTTGGCAGAACATTGGAAAGCTTTTCAGTTCACCAACATGTAATTGTACGAAAAATTGGTCACAACAGAACTCTTTATACTCATTAACAATATTCAATATTCATCAATCATAACATTAAACATTTCATCAATAGATTACAAAATTATAAACATAACATTATTAGGTTCATAGAATCTTTAACATAACTATAACTAGACAGTAGAATTTTAGGGTATAATATTAGAGAAAATCACTTAAAAAGACAAAAACCGTGGTGAGAGGTTGAAAGAATAAAATAAATAAATGAATAATCACACAACTGACAAAGTTGGGACAACCATTTGTGCCAACAAACTTAGTATATAGAGGGAAATGGAATGATCTACCAAAAACACCTGCCTCTAAAATAAGTCTTGCCAAGTCAACAAGCTGCCCATAAAACAATTTACCAACACTCATCCGAGAAATAAATTTATGTTGGTTAACATATTTCTGGACATACTTTTGTAAAAGATTTGCCCGAAGGTCTTGTACACTCTCACATTCTAGTAAAAAGTTGAATTCTTCTCCAACATCGTCTTTATCACAGAGGATACAAATGCGACGATTACGTTCTATATTTTTGTAGCGCCCTCTCTCAATTAGTGAACTACGATTACAGGTTCTATATTTACAAAACGCTATTTTGTACTTTTCTGCCAGTCTTACTAAATACTATTCAAAACAAAATTCTGTTTTAAACAATGAGTTGTATCTGTGCTTTGACAAACTATTTAAGTCACAAAACCATTGCTGAATAAAGATATCTATTTGGTTGTGTTTCACCTGACTAATCAACCACTTTAAATTAGTTAAATTAGTTGTACCATTATTCTTCCAAATATAAGTTAGGCCACAGGAGTCTAAAATTCCTTTGACATAAGACAACCATTCTGATTTTATAGTACCAGCATCAGATAATGATTTTAGTACATTTCTCATTTAAGTCGAGTATATGCCATTTGCATTTAAGGCCAACTTATCCCAAAACTAATTATTCGGACAAGTGTCCTCAAGTTAGTCCTTCCGAGTTCACCATACACCATAACGCCTGGGTGGATTTCGTGAGACATAATATGTATTTACAGAACTTCAGTTGTAAAGATTCTAAACTCCAATATTCTCAAAACCCCAAATCTCGCAGCCATACAGCAATAAAGGATCAACAGTTCTATCAAAAAGTTTCAACATAATTTCAATCTTTGTTGAGAAGATTAAACATACATGTGTAGCTCTTTCGGCCTGCTGTGTAACAGCTGCTTTACACGTGTTGAATTTATAATTGCTGCTGAATAAAACACCAAGATATTTGAATCCAGATACAATTTCAAGAGACGATCCTGCAAACGAGAACTTTACCTTTTTCAAATATCAAGACTTTAGTTTTAGACATGTTAACTTTTAATTGCCATTGTTTGTAGAAAGCAGAGATGCTATTTTACGCTTCATGCAAACCTTGTGCAGTTTTTGAGAATATCACAGTATCATCTGCATAAAGAATGAATAACATCCTGATATACACATTAATAGTATTAGCTAGAGTTAACTCAACTGGTTCGCAACCTTCATTAATTAGAAAATCTTCACGATCATTGACAAATAATGAGAATAAGAAAGGCGACAAGTTTTCACCTTGTCTTACGCCGACATAAGACCTGAACATGTCAGACGTATTGCCATTAATAGAAGTACAAGACTTGATATTATGATACATGTTAACACCCACAATAAATATTTCCCCAGGTACATGTATACTAGATTTCAGCATTTTAAACCACATCCTAGGTCTACTAACAGTGTCGAGTGCCTTAGCTTAATCAACAAAACCACAGAAGATTTTTTTTTATTATTTGATGAGTGGATATCAACAAGTGACTTTAAAACAAATACCGGATCCAAAGTAGAGTGTTCTTGGTTTTAACTTATTATTTCAAATGCGTCGGAGAATCGGTTTAACCGATTATTCAACACGCGAGTAAAAAGTTTACTTACACGGCTTAAAAGAGTTATACCTCTATAGTTATTAGGATCTTTAGGATCACCTTTATTATTATAGAAGCGTTAATGATACCAATCAGCCAATCTGTCGGAATCTCACCAGTATCAAGAGTAGTATATAAAAGGCTTTTCAGCGCTTAATTTCCAGGTAGGTAACTCTTGGTTCCTTTTTTCCGCCAGGGGTCGCTCTTGTAGGTATGACGTCACTTCCGGTCTGGGTGAATGGAGCGTGACCTGGGAACATGATAGGATATGTACTGACCTGTCTGTGGGGTTTTCCCACAATGTCGTTCACCTCCGTGTCTTTTCGGGTACGTCCGTGTCTTTTCGGTGAGGTCCATGTCTTTTTTATACAATATACACGCCTGTATGGGGTATGGGGATGGTCATTTTTGAACATGATAGGACATGTACTGAGCTGTCTGTGGGGTTTTCCCGCCAGAATTTCGCTGTCGTCTGCTTGGGTTGGGGGTTGTCACGTGCCGAACACCTGGCTCCCCGAATCGCAACATTGTTGCACGTTGGCTACAATGTTGTGAAGATGTCACGGAGATCATGCGCAGTCTGGTCGTAGTATAGAAAGCAGGCATGTTGGGGGATGCGTGAGGGTGTGTGTTTGACCCACCACTATGGGTCCATGGTTGTGGTTGGGTGGTGGTGTGGGTTCTGCGCACAGACGTCACTTCCGGGTTTCACTAAAACTACCTTCGAACACAGAAGAGTTCCAATGTTCCCTTTAGACGTAGGGTTCGGATGTTCAACATCCGGATTTTTTTATCCGGTCGCAGCACGCGCGCGCGGGTTACTCCGGCTGCAGCGCGCGCGCGCGCGGGTTATTTGGCCGCACGCCTGCGCGGGTGAATTTCGGATTATCGTAGGCCACTGATGGGCTACTTTCTCCACGGTGTTCGAAGCCAGTTTCACCGAATCCCGACATGTCTGTTATAGCCTTCATGCACTATGCTTATTGGGTGAGATCTCATTTTGTTTTTTTATTCAACAACAACAACGTGAGAACAACCACGTGAAAACTGAAGCCCAGAACAGGGGGCTTGTACATTGAAATCGATAGAACTTAAGCCCAGAACAGGGGGCTTGAACATTGAAAGAACTTAAGCCCAGAACAGGGGGGCTTGTACATTGAAAGAACGTAAGCCCAGAACGGGGCTTGTACATTGAAATGATGGGCGGCCCAGTCATATACGAGTACATCGCGGTCCTCGGCCTTGGGGTACTCGTCAAACATCTGTACGATGGTAGATAAGGTTCTTCCTCCGCTTCTGTCAAGTACACGGCCACCCAGGGTTCACCGAGCCGATCCATCGGGTCCGTGTTGAGAAAGTATGCAGCAGGATACACACGGCCTAATGGGAAAACATCTCGGGCGAACACCCCTTGAAAGACCATACGTGTCCCTGGGTCATTTTCCAGCACGGTGGTTATCTGGTCTGTATCCATGTTAGGTGGAAAAGTCACACAGGACGTTGCGCGCCTTGTCCACTTGAATGATGTTGTCAAACTCGGCGTAGCAGATCACATTGACGGTGCTCCGGAGGGCTCGTGCAAAGTGGATTTCCAACCGTAAATTGCCTTGCTTGGCGAGGGCAAGCTGATGGTCGTTCTCTAAGGTGGGGTCAGATCGAAACAGGACAACCTGTATCCGTTCGCGTAGTCCTCCCAACTGATCATATTCCCTTCGTCCTGGTCGATTTGACTGCGTCCTGGATGACAATCTTAAAGTCGGCTGCATGCCCGTCTACGTCAGTGGCCATCAAGGCGAAGGTCGGAGGCGCCCGTATCAGTCGGATTTTGATGGGGATCTTGTTCAAGAGGTACCGGTCTTGCATGAAAATGTCTGCGTGCAGTCGACCCATGCGATCCACCGAGGCACCGTTCGCGGTGAAAGCCTTCCGTTTGTTATATCCCGCATTGTCCACCGCGCTCATGTGCTGGGCTGTGTCCTGGTAGAATAAAGCGGCTGTCAGCTTAGATTTTTTAGCGTCTCGATGTAGGCCCGATAGGGGTACGTGCTGGTGGAGTCACTGATGAGTTTGTCGCTGAGAAATATATCCACCTGTTGAAACATAGAGTGCAGCCAGAGATTCGTCGGGCTCAGCGTGGCATTGTCGACGATTCTGGAGCCATCCCCAATGACCACCTTGGCTTTCACATACAAGTACGTATGGGCTAAATCCACATAGGCCGTATCCGCATTACTGATGGTGAACTCGATGGGCCCTGTTTCGTTGATGCTGGAGAGCGGGAGATGCTCCACCCATAATCTTTGTTCGGCTCTGGTCTGTGTGGGCGGAACGGTCCACAAATCAAATTCACTGTTGGTGGAGGGGCAAGACTGCGTGGAATAAGGACATGGTTAAGAAAAGATATCCGATGTGCGTCGTCCCTGGGTCGGTCGTGGACTGGTGCGTGGTCTCGGTGGGGCAGGCCTTTTATTCCCTACGGTACGTTGTGCTTTGGCGACCAAGACGCCTCCTGCTTCTTTGGCCCGCCGTTTCAGTGCTTCTTTGGGTGCCGTACCCCCAATATATCACCGGCGACTTGCAGTCCACTGCATACCGCTTGTTTGCCGATTGCTTTTACTCCACGCGTCACCAAGGGTAAGAACGTTTTGACGATGCTCCCGAGTATGTTCCCCAGCCCGGAAAGCCACCCCGGCCTGTTGGGCATAATAGTCCATATAGCTACGTGCATCGCACTCGTAAGGTATTTTCATAATGCAAAGTGGGGAGAACGTGCTTGTCCGAAATGAAGTGTCAGCACCACATTCCCTCGTTGGAATGCCACCGGTCGTCCCGTGTCATCTCTTATATCCACCGTGATAGTGTTGATGTCGGTTTGTCGTACGGGTAGGTAGAACATGTGGGTGAAACTGTGTGTGACTTGATCTCCATACGCCTTGTTAATGGGCACCACCCGTAACAGAGGTGGGTTGATATCGCCCACGATGAGGTTGTCCACCACGTCCGAGTAGACGTAGAGTCCGTACATACCCGACTTCATATCCATCGGGATCTCGCCTTGGTGGGCGGTGGGACCAGCGAACGTCCGTGGATCGAAACCCAGCATTTGCTGTAGGATAGGGCTCAGTACGACACTCATGTTGGCGGTGAGGATGAGCAGTACCTTGCCGTTGTGTGCGTTGTAATCGAAGTCCACCTGATTCTTGAAGGGAAAGGTTTTGATGGGTTTTGAAACATTCGTCACCTCCCGTAGAGCCTTATAATGTAACAGTCTTGTCAGCCCACGCATGAACTCCTTGAGAGTATCGTATTGGTCTTCGGGGAGGATGAGTCGGGTGTCTTTTCGTTCGTAGGTCACCTCGTACCACACTTCATTGGCTCGCACGTTGTACCACGAGTAAGGGTATTGGATATCCACGAGGCCACATTCCCAGCGTCCAGGTAAATGCAACGGTTGCGGTAACTGGGTCACGTACTTGGCCAAGGTCTTGTCAGGAAACACATCCAGCGAACTGTTACTGGGTAGGGTGAGGTAAAACATGGCGACTGAGCTGTCCTGCTTCCGCTCCCGGCCTTAATAGGGTTCCCAGGCCTCGGGCGCTAATCGTCGTGATCGTCGCGGTGACTTAGATCTTGATGGCTGTAGTTTCAGGGGTGGCGTGGTAAAAGGGGTGAAAAGGTAGGTGCCCGCCGTGGTGGTGTTTTGGGGGGTGACTCCGGTTTTCACTCGGCTTTCCAATGTTGTGGAGTCTGTCGTGGTGCACGACTCGGTGAGTCACGCTGCATAAAGGCCCAGCGCTGGGGGTTCCCCACCAATTCCTGTGGTACATGCATGTCTTTCAAGCCTTGAGCGAAGACCTCCCATCCTCGAGGATCCGTGTGCGATCTGCGTTGACGCATCAGGTCATTCACTAAATCCGTCATGTGGGTGCCGGGGACCACCTGATTCTGTACCAGGAGTTCGCCTTTATCATTCCAAGTCATGTTAGGATTCTGTTTCATCCGTTGTAATACCAGGCCAGCTTGTTTCTTGAACGATGCAGGTACACTCTTCAGGACTTCATCTTCCACCCACTGTGGGGCTGTGGGTGGTACCCCTGGTAATGGTGGCAGTTGAAGCGGTGCTGAGGTCGGCGGTGTGTAGCGTGGTGGTGGTGGTGGTGGGGTTGAGAGGGTTTTGTATTGGTCCATGAACGTCATGTACCGTTGAAGCGTCTCATTGTACCGTTGTACTTTCTCACTGTAGCTTAACCCCGGTCTTTGTAAGATCTGTTGCATCTCTTCATCGAGGGTTTTGAAGGAGCCGTGGTTAAAGGCTTCCAACGCAAACGGTGTGCGGCCGGGATAGATGTCTCGCCAAGTGCAGCAGCTGAGTGGTATCTCTCGGGTTTTTGAAGACCACCAGGTAGTGGGCATTTAAGCTGATGTTCCGATGTTCTTTGTTTTTACTGGACAGATTCTGCACAATGTAGATGATGCTGAGCCGTCGATGATGGCTGCCTTTGGTAAAGAGTTGGGTGACCCGCGCATTCGTCTGCGCCATGAGATCATCCAGAACCACCAAGGTGACCGGTTCCAAATCAGCCAGGTTAGGTAGGCCTTCCACGAAGCTGATGTGGGGCATTGCTGCATACGCTGCCTGCCATTCTCCATATCACCACACGACTCGGCCAATGGGTGGGGTGATCATGCTGTCGGCGTGTTGAAGGAGCTCCCTGACGAAGTGCGTTTTGCCGGAACCCGTCGGTTCTGCGATGACGCAAGTGAAGGGATGCTGCCACCGAGGGTCCATGGTTCGAGGTGTATCCGCTGTCGTGGTAACCCGTTCTTGTAAATTTGGTACGAGTGAACTGGAGTGGTGGTGGGCACAACGTCGGTCGTCGTTGTCTGTTCACTGTGAGGGATGAAATCCGGTGGGTTTTCAGACGTAGTGGGTGTACTTGGTGTAGGTGTTGAATGTATACCTGGTGTGGAGCTCGATGTGGCTTGTACACGTGGTGTGGTGGTGGTGATGACTGAGCTCGTTTCGATAACGGAGGTGACTGGTGCTATCTGTAGACTGGTTTCACTGTCACTCACAGCTGGAGTTCTAAGTTGGTTAAGTAGCGTGCTGACATAGGCTACGTCGTAAAACACACCTCCGTACAACACACTCAGCAGGGTTAGCAATATCACCACAAAGCTCACTTGCGCTTTGCGCGTTTTGGGAGACGCTGTGTTCAGAGGCAGCTGCTGCTTGTCCATGGCACCGTGGTCGAACGTGGAATAAAGGATGACGGTAGTGGTGTCTGGCTTTATAGTCGTTTCACCGGGTTGGAATTGAAGGAACTGGGCCAGCCTTGCCATCTCACGAAATGAAACAGTTTGCCACTCCGACGTTCCGTTTTCAAAATCTGCTCCACCGTGTAGTAGTCTTGCTGTGTTTTTACGACAGGCTGTAATTCCGTCTCGTAAAACGTCCCTAGCAACGGTTCTCCTTGAAGATCTTCCAGTTCATAGACTCGCTGCTGTCGGGGTAGGCGCCGTTTAATCAGGAAGTGCTCATCGCTCCAGTTGGGCAAGTAATTTTTCTCAAATTGACCTTTGACTTTACTGATCCGTACAGGGTCCCCGACCTTGTACACCTCCTTCGTCGTTCGCTGCGATTGGCTGGGGTACAAGACACGCCGAACTTAGGCTCGATTGTATCCACTCACGAGTTTCGGGAGAACATCGATGTACCGCCTTGTATTCTTATAGGTGAAATATTCATACATGCGGCCTTTGAATGTCCTATTGAACCTTTCCACCACGGAAGCCTTGGTCTCGTTGCACGTATGGAAGAAAAACACCTTCTGGGCTTTCAGCAACGGTTGGAACGGTCTGTTGAGAAATTCCGTGCCTTCGTCGGTTTGCAAATACATGGGGTTGCGCCCGGTCTTGAAGATGTCATTGAACGCCGCTATGAGATTCGCCCCCGTTTTCGTCCGGATGGGTACCACCCACGCATACTTCGACAGGATATCGATGCACGTCAAGATATACCGATTCCCATCGTTGAGTTTGGCAAAGGCGCTCATATCGACCAAATCCGCTTGCCACTGGGCATCTAGTCCTCCCACGATGACCCGGTTCCGTAGAAAATGGCGACGGACAGATCGATGTAAGGTATAGGTGTCTTGTTTTTTTAACCAATCTCGGACTTGGGCATGTTGTTTCCACTGGGGGTTGGCCGCTCGATAGAGAGCCGACAATGCACTATAGGGTGCAGTCTACAGAAGGGCCATGGCATCTGAAATTAAACAGTAGGCAGGTTCATTTTATGCTAAACAGCAACCGTGTTATTAGAGAACCCCCATAGAACTATATTTTCTGAAAGAGTAGGCTCTTGTCATAAAGCCGAGACAGATGTAAGCCTTGTTGACGAAAATCAGGGTCCCCATAACCCATACTGAACTTGCTTCAAACTTCAGGAAAATCCTCTAAAATTGGTCCAAAATGGGTAATATTCCCCCTCCACAAAAGAAAAAACTTGACAATCGATTGTCCTGAAACTCACCGACAGTGTGCCCAGTCCAAGGACCAACAAAAATTGGCAAAGAAAATAGGGTGTCGTCCAGGCGGTTTTCAAGCTCAATTTTACACCGTAAAGTATGCCATGTGCTCGTAAGCTGAAAATGGCCCCAATTCACAGCCACACTTTCACACTTCCATCTGCATAGTGAGGCATGGGCCAATCCTACTGGCAAAATACCATGTACTGATTTGAAGCAAATCAACCAGTCAACTGAATGATATCACAAATATCAATAAACAAAAAGCCAACAAAATTCTCATGGGGTCAAACCTGGTGGAATTTTAATTTCAAAGAATTTGAGGGGGACCAAAAATCCGCAACTGTGGACTGAGCCCTTTAAGTGAAGGGTACTTTTGTGGATTTTTTTTTATCTACTCCTTTCAATCTATGGGTCTGTACAAGTATAATGATATATGACACTCAATGGTTGAAAGTCATATTAAGATAAAACAGAGCGATACCTTTCCCCCTACCCCATTCATATTTTGACAGTTTTTGCGACGCCATTTTGTCAGGCTAGACCGCTATGTCAAATTTGAATATATCTGACTGAAAATTTTGCATTCAGTACTAATATTGTTTACAATTATGTTGAACACAATTCAAAACAATGATATTCACACCCAACACAGGACTGGAATTATGAAACCAGCACAGGGCTTGGGCTAGAAGGGGGGGGAGGGGTGGATAACTCTTAGCATGACAGGGGAATATCTGTTACATTGTGTATAGTATAGTATTGCCAACTCCAATGCTGGTTTTATGGGGAGGGGGCGGGGGTAGGGCTGTTTTAATGGTCCCAGAGGAATTATTCTGTGACACTAAAACTTTTGAAAAATTCCTGGGACAATTGAACCCCCCCCCTCCCTCCCCCCGATAAAACACCAACATGGATGTTGGCAATTCTACACACCTTTTAACAGATATTTCCTGGCCATGCTAAGAGTTACCCCTCCCCCCTTTCTAGCCCAAGCCCCTGTGCTGCTTTAATAATTTCAGTCCTGTGTTGGGTGTGAATAGCATTGTTTTGAATTGTGTTCAACTTGATAGTAAACAATATTAGTTCTGGATGGAAATTTTTTAGTCAGATATGCAAATTTAATGTTACCTGAGAAAGTGCCTGTTCTGTCATATAGGGTGCAGTCTACAGAAGGGCCATGGCATCTGAAATTAAACAGTAGGCAGGTTCATTTTATGCTAAACAGCAACCGTGTTATTAGAGAACCCCCATAGAACTATATATTTTCTGAAAGAGTAGGCTCTTGACATAAAGCCGAGACAGATGTAAGCCTTGTTGACGAAAATCAGGGTCCCCATAACCCATACTGAACTTGCTTCAAACTTCAGGAAAATCCTCTAAAATTGGTCCAAAATGGGTAATATTCCCCCTCCACCAAAGAAAAAACTTGACAATCGATTGTCCTGAAACTCACCGACAGTGTGCCCAGTCCAAGGACCAACAAAAATTGGTAAAGAAAATAGGGTGTCGTCCAGGCGGTTTTCAAGCTCAATTTTACACTGTAAAGTATGCCATGTGCTCGTAAGCTGAAAATGGCCCCAATTCACAGCCACACTTTCACACTTCCATCTGCATAGTGAGGCATGGGCCAATCCTACTGGCAAAATACCATGTACTGATTTGAAGCAAATCAACCAGTCAACTGAATGATATCACAAATATCAATAAACAAAAAGCCAACAAAAATTCTCATGGGGTCAAACCTGGTGGAATTTTACTTTCAAAGAATTTGAGGGGGACCAAAAATCCGCAACTGTGGACTGAGCCCATAGGCCGCCGGACTTTAGTATAAGTTATCCAACACCTTCTCCCAGCTCTTCACGGTGACAAATGATGATGGACCCTAACTCTATCGTTTATTTATAACGGTATATCTTGGGCCGGAGTTTCTTTCTGATTTTCTTCGTTGGCTTCTGCCAGGACATTGTCAATGGTAAATGATCAGTCCAACTCGTCTGGTGACCGATCTTCCTCCGTAAGCACTTGATCCACATCCACCACGGCATCTTCCAATGCAGACGATAGATCAGGGTGAAGGGTAAAATGGACTGTACCCCCATCTAGCCGATCCAATTGAGCAAAGAAGGGGCCGCGTCGGATGTACACATCGTGACACAAGTGGATGAGGTCGCCGTCCAGTTCACCAGACAACACCCGTTTGAATTTGGTCCAGCCCTCTCGGGACAGACGAATGATAGCCGGGCACGGTTGTGTAAGGTCCGCATCACAGATGTCTTCCACCTCCTCCATGATATCGACCATATCCGCATAAACGTGCAGGAAGACCTCGGGGGTCAAGCTGAGATACGCCCGTATTATATGCTCCGTCATGGTCAGTACGTGAATGGTACAAGATTTGACTGTCTCTCGTATTTATAGGGAGAACTCCGTGAGATCAAAGGATCGGGTGGTCATGTCACTAGGCTGACAGTCTAGCCGGATAATCAATGGCATCGTCGTCTGCCTCCGCTTCATTGCTAGGTTTGGTAATTTGTTCATTGGGTTCTGCCGCCGCTTCACTCAGGGCACGGGCCCACTCCAACTGAACAGCTGACCGCTCGTCCGGTGTAAACAGCTGGTCCACGATAGGCACCACTTTCTCGAAGGCTGTCCACAGATCGGGGTCTAGGGTGAAGCCTGGCGTAGGGGCTTGGTAACGGCCCAGGCGTGGGAAGAAGGGTGCACGGTGTACGTAGATGGCATTGTCTATGTGGATGAGGTTTCCGTCGAGCTTATCACTCAACACCCGTTTAAATTTGGTCCAGCCGTCACGGTGTAGCGTAACCGTATTCGATACGGTCTCAGCGCGCGACCAGCAAACATCTCCACGGTCTTCCACGAGGGTGACTTTATCTTCATAGACGTGTAACCCCACACGGGGTGTGAGGGGAAGGATGGCTCGTGGGACAGGTGACATGGTTGACCCAATGACGAACGGTGAATGACACACACTCTGACTGTCTTTCGTATTGATGGTGAGGTCCCACTGTCAATGCCACAGCGCCAGGGTCAATAGGGCAAAGACTATTGTGAGGCCAACCAGCCGTCGCTGGTTCCGGCGTGAGCGCTCGTGGTCCATAGCCCGAGCATCAAGGATGGCTGTCATAGTCCAGTAGTGGTGAGTGATGGCACATCTCTCCATCGTGTGCACTCTGTCGAGGACCGCTTCTGTGAACTCTTTCAGGATCTGTCTTCGCCCCTCGTTGTCGTCGCCATGTGCAAACATGGACCGAACCACTGCTCGGTAACCCGTGAGTGAATTAACCACGATGGCATGCTGTAAAATGCGAGTCGCATAGGGCTGGATCTCAGTCATGGCTCTGCAACCGTAGAAATGAAGGTGTGGGATCCAGATGGACGTGTTTTATAGATCATGCCACACATGCGCGCCTATACGTAGCTCTACGGGTGTAGTCCGTGATACGTAATATTCTGATGGGTTAGTGCAAACAGAGAGCAACAACAACAAAGATTACAGCGCCGGAGGCGCTCCTGGATCCCCTGGAAAATCTTCTCCATGTGTCATGGTGTAGCTCCGGTGCCCTAAAAATTTCCACTTTTATACACCTACATAGAAGTACCCGGATGTAGGCGGAAGCCTTCTAGTACCCGGATGTAGGCGCAGACGTGAGCGAAATTCTAGTACCCGTCCATTGGTTCATTTATCGATCGCTCATTGGCTTTTTTTCTCGACCGCTGATTGGTGCAAATGGACCTGCCCATCCTTCTCAGGTTAATTTACAATCCCCTTTTTGTGTTCAAGCTCTGTATATCGATGCCGCAACATTGTTGCCGAACATTGCCGAAAGGGAAACCTTTTGACCTGGATGCGACCTTGGACCTTTTGACCCGACATTCACCCGCGCACTTCCGGTGATGCCGCGCACTTCAGGATAACCCGCGAGCGCGCGCGCTGCGGCAGGGGCGGGACCGGGCCGGGGGAAATCCGGATGTTGAACATCCGGACCCTACGTCTAAGGGGAACATTGGAACTCTTCTATGTTCGAAGGTAGTTTTAGTGAAACCCGAAAGTGACGTCGGTGCGCAGAATCCACACCACCACCCAACCACAACCATGGACCCATAGTGGTGGGTCAAACACACACCCTCACGCATCCCCCAACATGCCTGCTTTCTATACTACGACCAGAGAGCGCATGCGAAGACTCTTGAACACGGACGAGCCCTGAGTCCAGTCGGATGCTGCTTCACGAGAGCTTCAAAATAAGACCTCATACGACTCCATCGGACCCATGTCGGTGCCAAAATGTCTATTCCCATACACTTTCTCTACTGCGCATGTGCAAAATGACGTCCGTCCCACGTCACACCCAGCCCGTTGGATACTCCCTCACGTATGCTTTACATTGATACCTCATTCGATCCAATCGGCCCAATAGTGGCCCACCTAAACCCCAACACGTCTATTTCTATACTACGGCCAGACTGCGCATGCGCATACTATTGACGACGAACGACACACTAGCCCAGGCGGATGCTCCCTCACCACAGCTTCAAAATAAAACCTCATACGACACCATAGGATCATTGGGGCTCACCTAAACCCTAAAACGTCTATTTCCACACCCTTGTCCCAGAATTTCCTGTCTGCGCATGCGCAGAATGTGGACAACGGCCGAGACACTAGTCCAATCGGATGCCCCCTCACATAAGCTTCACATTGATACCTCATACAACTCCATCGGCTCATTAGGGACCCCCCTCGATCCCAAAACGTCTATTTCTATACCCTTTGTCTACTGCGCATGCGCAGAATGACGATATTCCAACCCCACAGGCACCCCATCAGATGCTCCTTCACGAATACATTGATACCTCACTCAACTCCATCGGCTCATTAGTGGCTCATCTAGATCTCAACACGTCTATTTCCATACCCTTTTCCCACAATTCCCTGACTGCGCATGCGCAGAATGTGGACAACGACCGAGACACTAGTCCAGGCGGATGCCCCATCACATAGGCTTCACATTGATACCTCATACAACTCCATCGGCTCATTAGGGACCCCCTCGATCCCAAAACGTCTATTTCCATACCCTTTGTCTACTGCGCATGCGCAGAATGACGATATTCCAACCCCACAGGCACCCCATCAGATGCTCCTTCACGAATGCTTCACATTGATACCTCATACGACTCCATCGGACCATTAGGGGCTCCTCTAGATCCCAAAACGTGTATTCCATACCCTTGATCTACCGCGCATGCGCAGAATGACCATATTCCAATCCCACACCCAGCCCATCGGATGCCCCCTCACATATGCTTCACATTGATGCCTCACTCGACTCCATCGGACCACTAGTGACCCACCTTGACCCCAAAACGTCTATTTCCATACCCTTGGTCTACCGCGCATGCGCAGAATGACGATATTTCAACTCCACACCCACCCCATCAGATGCCCCTTCACGAATGCTTCACATTGATACCTCATACGACCCAATCGGTACACAAGGGACCCCACTCGCCCATTCGCGACTGCTCGGCTTATTCTGTGTAATACCTCACGTATTAATGGTGGAAGGATTTTACAGCTTTCAGCTGTAAACCGTGATCCGCCGCACGTGAGGCACATCACATGCTGTAGGATGTGTTTCCCCTCACATAGTCCTCGTTTGTATTTCTCTCTTATCGGGAGATAAAATATATATTCAAATGAAATGGACATTCCCTTGATTCTACCCGAGAAGAATCTCTTCTAATTTGAGGTATTTCTCTCGGTTTTTCTTCTTGAGCTAATCTCCATCAGTGTCCATGGTAACGGAAGTCATACAGCTGGCATGCGTCGTTCGGAGTTTCCGCGTGATATTATTCTTTCAATATGGATGCCAATATGGATTCCTACCAGTGCGGATCGAGGTTCTAATGTCCTACATTGTCCGAGATTGTGTCGAGTGCCCACTCGCCCTCTTCGGGATCTCCGTGACATCTTCGGGCACCTGTGTGTCTCCTCGGTGATCTCCGTGACATCTTCGCAACATTGTAGCGAACGTGCAACAATGTTGCAATTCGGGGAGCCAGGTGTTCGGCACGTGACAGCTCCCAGCCCAAGCAGACGACATCGAAATTCTGGCGGGAAAACCCCACAGACAGCTCAGTACATGTCCTATCATGTTCAAAAATGACCATCCCCATACCCCATACAGGCCTATATATTGTATAAAAAAGACATGGACCTCACCGAAAAGACACGGACGTACCCGAAAAGACGCGGAGGTGAACGACATTGTGGAAAAACCCCACAGAAGGGTCAGTACATATCCTATCATGTTCCCAGGTCACGCTCCATTCACCCAGACCGGAAGTGACGTCATACCTACAAGAGCTCCCCCCTGGCGGAAAAAAGGAACCAAGAGTTACCTCCCTGGAAAATAAGCGCTGAAAAGCCTTTTAAATACTACTATCAAGTAAACGACGAATAAAGCAATACGAAAAGATGTCATTTTATCAAAGGAGTGCTTAATGTATTCATTTAAAATGCCGTCCAAGCCACTTGATTTATCTTTTTTTTTCAAACTTTGAATTGCACCTTCCATAGCAAGCTTTGTGAAGGGGCCATATAAATGTCATTAAACCCATTGCCTTCGTTTTAACCGTCACTATCATCATAATCACTGGGTTTACTATTTAACTGTTCAAAGTGTTCTTTCATGCATTTCTTGCATTGGAATTTCCATTTTGTCTTGTTCCCTTCGTGAATTTATGATTTGCAATGAAAGTACTCAAAGTACTGATGTCTGGATCGCCCATAGTGGATTTAAAGCTTCAAAACGTTTCAGCTGGCATGTTTCAGCCGATAGCAGATGTATGGATACATGTGGAGATTTTCTCCAAGTTGTGGACGAGTCTGTTTGGGGAATAACAACTTGAACACAGAGTTTAGTCTTCAAGGAAGTGATTTGTGAAGGTGGCTCATTTCGAAATATGCTAGGTCTTCGCCTCTTCATTTTATCCAGCCAATTTCCACGTTCCCACTTCGAACCTGCCTTGATTTATCTGACCCCTTCAGCGTTCAAAATCCGAGGTGAAAATTTCACCAGCTAACGACAGAAGAACCAATCAGAACGTACACATCGATTGCGAGTGGAGTCACATCATCCTCTTTTCGCGGAGTCCTTCCTCCTAATAAGGTGCCCACTAATTAGGTCAGCCAATCAATAACGCTCTTGTGCGACCCATTTCGATTTTCAAGGGTTTTCGAGGTCAGTGACGTCTCGTGTCTATTTATAAGTTATTTGAACATTGAAGGGGTCCAGATATATCAAGGGAAGTTCGAAGTGGGAACGTAGAAATCGGCTGGACAAAATGAAGATGGGTCTTCGTGGTAGCAAGAAACTAGCTGCAGTAATATGCTCAAATATGGATCGTCTGCGTCAATGTCTTCCACCAGTTTTTGCGAGCAGATTTTCATAATTCTTTCATTTATTGTGACAAAACGATACGACAAATTTTCGAGGAGACTGGATTATTAACTGGTTTTATTAATAGCTCTGTGTAGCGCAGATATTGGCAAGAGCTGCACGAGTTTGCGTCAAATTCCCAAGTTTACTTATATATGCCTGCATGATGTTTATAGTAAAATTTGTCGGAGAGACAATTTGTGCAAAATTCCTGTTGTTGTTGCTGCACGATTATTGCGTATATAATTTAGTTTGAACAATTTTTAACAACAACAACAAAACTTTTCGAAGGCGCTACCTGACAAATTCTGTTGTTTCCGCTTTCGAAAAGTTTTGTTGTTGGTGGTGTTCAAACTTTTTCAAACTAAATTATATTCGGTGAGCAGAGTCCCCCATAATATATTGCACTGGACCGGATCCGGTCAAGTTCACAAGACGAGAAAAATGTAAATACTATTGTTTGTTGCTTCGACACATATCTCCTCTGGAAATATACTCCAAGCAGTATGCGTACACATTAAAATAGTAACGAACGCCGACTTCACGGGAAAGAACGCGACTACGAGTGTTGAAAACTCGGGTCTTCATAATCCCAGAACCGGAACTTATCCAGTGAGAGTGGAACAAGATTTGCAACGTCTGTTCGGCGAATACGCAATGATCGTGCAGCAACAGCAACACGGATTTTCGCACAAATTGTCTCTCCAACGCTATCGTTGTCAACAAACAAATTACGAACTATAAACACCAGGCATATACATGTATAAGTAATCTTAGGGACTTACCGCAAACTCAGACTGACGCAAAACCGCAGAGACGACAAACACCACAGGTGGGCAGCTTACCGTGTTACCAGGTCATCAATTTACATTTAAAACATTCTGCAGTGACAGCACAGCGCTGGCCAGCCCAATTGTTGTTGTTGAGCGTAAGCTCATAGTGGGCACTGAGAACCGGGTTTCAGCCGATTGCGCGGAACCAGACAACGCAAAGAACAAAAAATAGTCCACGGATTCAAGCAATCCCTGGGCGAAAAAACGAATATGAAATACACAAAAATTCAGATGTTGTTTTATTTCTAGTTAACATGAAAAGATTACGACTGTTCTTCATTTTGTGGTTAATACCCTGATATATGACTCAAACACAAAAGTGAAAATCAATGGCGGATTGTTACAGGTTAACACAGGGACATTACAATATAGTGCGCGTGCACATTTTCAGGTATTTCGTGAGTGGTAGTATAGTCTGGTAGACACCGCTATGCGGTGCGATCCAGACAAACATTGTATTCGTTGTAATAAAAGAATTTTTATCGCTGTTCAAAGGTTTGCCTACTGCTGAAAAGTTTGGATATCCCTGGCAGCAAAAACTATCGAAAGACCTTACTGCGCAATATTGTGAACTAAACGCCAACCAATGTAAAATTGAAAAAGTGGAATTTTACGAAATAGGCTCATTATGAGATATCATAGGACATCGAAAAGAGCTCGCGCGAATTTCCTTGATATACCATATTCATATACATATTGTCATTCGGTGCAAAAGCAAAGACTCAAAAAGCTGGTCAGATTTTACTTTCAATTTGAGTTTGGAGTGTACTAATCTGTTAAAACGTTCACACCAAGGAATGTACAAGGTATTTAATAAATCCTTCTTTTATAAATTGCGGACAGTATCAGATACGTGCTGCGCTGAATTTTGCGACTAACACTATCTTCATATATATCAAGCGGTATATTCTCGGTTGATTTAATGCGACGAAACAGACTACTAGTAGAGTAAGAGACCTGACCGAGCAATGGACTGACAAGGCCCGCCCCATAAGAGGAGCTTTATCAGCTACAATTACATTAACAGCAGCCCCACCATTCTGTTTTCAGCTAGACTCATACTGAACACAAGTGTGCTCTTTAGTAGGATCTATCTTCATGGTGTTCAGATTTCAGACTGAAGCTATAATCAGAAATTAAAGATCTGCGTGGTCTTTCTCCAGTGGGTGATCTCATGTGATCGGTTAGGTCATATTTATACATCCAGCCATAGTCACAAAGAATGAAGCCGACACGGTCTCAACATTAGTGTGGCATCACTCCTGTGTGAGTTCTCGTGTGCACCGTGAGATGACGTTTCTGTGTAGAGCTTTATTCACAGAGTGAGCACTTGTATAATCTTTCTTCCGTGTGAGTTCTCATGTGATACGTGAAAACATGTTTCCTGCTAGAACTGAAGTCACAAAGTGGACGCTTGTGGTCTCTCTCCTGTGTGAGTTGTCATGTGATTTGTGAGACTCAGTTGCCTGATAGAACTATAGTCACAGAGTGGACACTTGTACGTTCTCTCTCCTGTGTGAGTTCTCATGTGATTTGTGAGACCCCGTTTCCTGGTAGAGCTATAGTCACAGAGTGGACACTTGTATGGTCTCTCTCCTGTGTGAGTTCTCATGTGATTTGTGAGAACTCGTTTCCTCATAGAGCTAAAGTCACAAATAGGACACTTGTATGTTCTCTCTCCTGTGTGAGTTCTCATGTGATTTGTGAGACCCCGTTTCCTGATAGAGCTATAGTCACAGAGTGGACACTTGTATGGTCTCTCTCCTGTGTGAGTTCTCATGTGATTTGTGAGACCTCGTTTCCCGATAGAGCCATAGTCACAGAGTGGACAGTTGTATGGTCTCTCTTCTGTGTGAGTTGTCATGTGATTTGTGAGACACAGTTTCCTGATAGAGCTATAGTCACACATTGAACACTTGTATGGTCTCTCTCCCGTGTGAGTTCTCATGTGAATTGTGAGATCATGTTTTGCTATAGAGCTATAGTCACAAAGTGGGCACTTGTATGGTCTCTCTCCTGTGTGAGTTCTCATGTGAATTGTGAGAGCCTGTTTCCGTGCAGAGCCATATTCACACATTGAACACTTGTAGGGTTTCTCTCCTGTATGAATTTTCATGTGAGATATCAAATATTGTTTCTGGATGGAGTGATAATCACACAATGAACACTTATATGGTTTCTCTTCAGTGTGAGTTTTCATGTGAATTGCCAAATGATGGTTTTGGATAGACTTGTAGTTACACATTGAACACTTATATGGTTTCTCTCCTGTGTGAGTTTTCATGTGACTTGCCAAGTTCTGTTTTTGTGTAGATTTATACTCACAGACTGAACACTCATATGGTTTCTCTCCTGTGTGAGTTTTCATGTGACTTGCCAAGTGCCATTTCTTGATGGACTTATAATCACAAACTGGACACCTGTAAATTTTACCCGAGACATGATGACTTACATGTGCCAACGTACAATGATTGCTGGTAGTGTTGAATCCACATATCTCACATTTACGTGTTCTCTCAACTAAATGTGATTGTCCATGTGCACTGACACAATCTGTCGGTGTAGATGTCATTTCACACTGTGAACTGAAAACCTCCACAGAATCTTCACTCATATCTGACATTTCTTTAAGTGTCTGTGTCATTCCTCCACTATTCTGCCCAACATGAGAGTTAGACTGTGGTTTTGTTCTCGGCCCTTTAACAACTTTGTATATCATCACAGGAACAGGACTGTCAGTGAATACATCCTTCTCTTCAGTTTTAATGGAATGAGCTTCAGAACAAAGGTGTGAAGTTCCCTGTTGAGACAAACAGATCAAAGGTAAACTGATCAATCTGACACACTTAATATTCCATGGTCATTCCGTATGGACTATCCACGAACAGTTACATGTAACTTGACATTGAGACGTTACACAATTAACCATCCTCGCGAGCCAGTGTATCGATGGATCTATTGGGATCGATACACTGGCTTGGTTAGTTACCCAAAGGCGTTCTGGATATAAATAGATGAAGGGGTTTCCCCTGAATCAACCCAATCAGTGAACGCGCTAAGCTGATTGATCAGACCAATCCGCTGCGAAGTATGAGATGTGGCAGGTTTCAATTTCATCGCGGGCCAAACTGCTTTGATGTCAAGCGGAAATCTACATCGAAAGTCAAAGCAAACCGGGGGCTGGGGATACCGACATGCTAATTCAAAACAAGCGCGGGGGATGAAATGTACGAGATTGTATAATAGAGGCATTGACACAAGAACTCATTCGAATCACCAAAAATGTCCAGGCAAACCCTATGCGAGGATTTAGGATTTACCTGGACTTGTGAAGATGATAATTAACAAGCGTGTCAACATTTTGAACATATTGTATTTTGAATTAAAGACATTCACCCTTACCTAATTTGGAGATGTTGCAATTCCATAGGGAGATAAAAATCTCATATTTCAACTCTGGTTCAACAAAGGGTTAATCCGTGTTATATCTGTTGTGTAAAAAACAGATACACCGAATAGCTATCCAGCTGCAATAACACCATTTTCTGTATATTATAAACAAGTACTCTTGAGAAATCCTCATTACTTACTGGTGTATCTGATTCTTGTTTAATCTGCACATCTTCTATGGATTGGTCAGTTACTTCACATTTGACCTTCAGTTTGCTTGTCCATATTAACTCTCCTGGACACGACATATTTCTCCCACGCTGTGATGTGACCAGTACATCTTCTGTCAATGCGCTGTCCGGTTCGGCCTTGATCTCTAGTGCTGGAGGGTATTGGAGGCCGGTTACCCTCAAAAACTGAATGTGGGGCTGTTCGTCAACAGGTTCGATTTTTATTGCTACATCCGCCATCTTTGTATGTGATAAAACTTCGGCTGAACTATTAATAGCGGTCACTACACGGGATGTCATCCGACTACGCTCAGCTGGATTGGTAGGATCTTTTAAAAGAGAAAGAATAATTCACTTAAACATCAGCTGAGACTATCTCAAGAGAACGTAACATTTGCACCATATGTTATCAAAAATATTTTGACCTGCAGAGATAGACCAGCAGTGTGTTTTTATGACAATCTGGAATGCTTCGTCTTTGTAGAGAAACTTTTCAGGTGAAGAAAAACTCAAATGTGCTGGCCTGTTAAAGTAATCGTAAACCCTCAAGTAAAGTTCCAATCAAATGAAACACCATTGCATACAGTGTGGCAAAATATTTATTGTAATTTTTTCAAATTTTATTACACAGAGTAAACTGCAAATAAAGTATGGTATTCTATGCTGGTCTGTTGCAATTATATTTAGGTTCAGTGATGTCACACTGCCTTAATACATATATTTCAAACTGTGTATGCACTTTCCAATGCTGTATTCAAGCTTAAGGTGTGCACACTGCCTTAATACATATATTTCAAACTGTGTATGCACTTTCCAATGCTTTATTCAAGCTTAAGGTGTGTACACTTTGAGTTTCAACACAGACTCACTGTTCCAATGTCCATGTTTCATCAAAATCTGGGAGATGGTAACTCGTAAGAGTCAACTTTATTTGCAGTTTATGCTGTGTAGTAAAATCGTAAAAGTATACAATAAATATTTTCCGACATTGTTCGCAATGGTCTTTCATTTGATGGAAACTATATTTGAGGGTTTACGATCACTTTAATACAAGTTTTTCTCAATTCTTGATTGTCACGCTCATGGAAATTAACAGCTGTGCCTCTCATTATCCCACACATGTTACATTACAAAGGCTGCCGAACCAAGCGTACCGAAGTATTCTTTGGAAAAATTATGGAGCTCACTGGGTGAGTGAGTGAATACGATTTATCGTCGCTTTCAAACACGACGCACCCAGGGTCCTATTCTTTTTTTACATCCGGAAAGTCCACGACGGTTCTTTATATAAAGAAATTAAAGCGCCTGTTCTTCTCTTATATTACCAGCAGGAACACATATTTTCAGTAAGAGCTACTGCACTCGATATGAGGGATTTTTCCATAGACCACTGTTCTCCTAAACAGAGAAAGCATCTATCTTTGTACTATATTAAGGGCCACTCAGTCTTCAAGCAGCTCTTACAGAAAATAAGACTGCCCCTGCCCACACAGCCTCGCTAAAACCGGGGGTATCTATTCTAGTTACTCCGGGGACACATACAAATGGATCATGTTTATGTGGAATAGGACGGTATTTTCAGTCAATCAGCAATAACGACATCCTGTGTATATTGACTAATCAGATCACTTGTGTAACGCGACCATGGCGACCGTGATAACAGATTCAAAAACAAGCCTGTCTTCTGGGATAATTGGTGGGAGATGAATAGGTACATTTTCAAATGAATAAAATATTTGTAAGGAAATCGACTTGAAGATTATATTTTGTCATAATGTATTGAAATATATGTATACCTATTATTGTATCATTAAATATTTCACAAGCCAGGCAACTGAGGAAAACTGAAAGTGGGCGGAACCGTCTGCTATGCAAGATGGTCAATGTTTCACCTTTCACTCGAATAGAAACTATGACGTTGTGAAGCAATCTACGTAAACCAAATGGTAAATCAGGGGAATACTAAGACACAACTCTGTAAAATTCGTGGGAAATGTTCGCCGATATACTACGAGATCCCATAATAAGCCAAGTTCTGCCTTTTCACTTTGAAGGTGTTTGACGTTTAGTTCAGGGATATTAAAGTCTGTCCATTTTAATTAGTCGTCTACTTTGGAGCTTGTCAAAAATCAGTAGTTAACTCTGCATAATTTTTTTTTGCAGCGTCTAGAACAAACTGAACTCTACAAAATGACTACCATTTCTCCGTGATATCGATAATATATCACGCTTGAAATAGCTTTGTAATTCTCTCCATATAAAACTTCATACATTTATTTCATGTACCGGGCCTCTATTACACAGAGAGACGTCATAATGTATTCATACCCATGGCACAAAGGTCATTGATTCCGTATTAAGTAATAACAGGCGGTCCTTTGGAGTGTCGCTTTTACCCCATGGCCAGTGAAACTGCCAAATGATAAACCGCACACACCTTTACGACCGTACACGGCATTGTTGACCTTTGTGCTAATGAACACGAATACATTTTGACGTCTCCCTATGTAATTGAGGCCCGGTACATGAAACAACTGTGCTTGAGTTTTATATGGAGAGAATTACAAAGTTATTTCATGCGTGATATATTATAGATATCACGGAGAAATGGTCATTTTGTAGAGTTCAGTTTATTCTACACGCTGCAAAGAAGAAAATGTATGCAAACTTATCTACTAATTTTTGACAAGCTCCAAAGACGACTAATTACGAGAGATCCTGAAGGATCTTGGCGCCCACCATTGTCTGATAATTGTAAGCCAATGACAAGAGGATTCTTTTGTCCATTGTCACTAAGAACAAACAATTGATTTGTAATTTTGTTTGCAGAATTTTGAATATATTTTGAGCGAAAAAGATCGAAAAAAGGATACGGGAAAACACCAAGATATTATCTTTATAAGTTTCAGGAGTTTCAAGATTTCTAGAAACTGTACTTGACATGTCGGTTGTTATAGTACAAGTGAAATAAGCAAAGTTAGAGAAGTCTGAAACTGAATGTCAGGAGGATCCTTCGTCTCCGTTTTGTAGTATTTTTTTTTGCACGTGCCATCATTGTGTATTGTAAGCGAAGACAAATCTTTTTGACAATTTGGCATGTGCTATGAAACATACGTAGGCCTACCTAAGATTTTATAATCAGGAATGAATGCTAATTGTGTTCTGCTTACTGGGCTACTTTAAGATATCTCTTTTAAGATGCCATGCTCTAAAATAGCAAGGTGGTACCGATACATAACTTAATACTGAAGGGATACGGTCCCTGCAGTTATGTTGAAACTTTGAAAGTGTCTGAATCCTGACTGGATCGAAACACGCAGTACCAATAGTCTACAGTTGTCGAGTTGTGACGTTGAGTCACAAGAGTGACATCCCTCATGTAGCCGACCCATCGGCAGAGGAAACGGTGGGGCAGTCCACTTGCAACGGCATGGACTAAAGTAAACTGATTAAAAATTTGAAGAAATACATTTTAATTCGGAATCATTTGAACTCCTTGATATGGTGGAAGTATGGATATAAACTATACTCAATATATAGAATATGACCTACCGTTTGATCCGCCGACTCTTGTGATGCAACGTCACAACTCGGGAATACCTTATTAATTTGAAGTGTAACTTTGATTTTTGAATTGGACCACAAAAAGATATCTTGCACAACTAGGCCCCATGTGGGACCGGTGTACCAAATTTCAGAAAGATCCATGAATTAGTTCCTGAGAATTCACGATAATGTTTCAAGGGGAAATTCAAGATGGTCGGCTAGCTGTCATATTGGATTTTCGAATCGGACCAGAAAGGTATCTTGCACAACTAGACCCAAATGAGAACCTGTGTACCAAATTTGAGAAAGATCCATGCAGTAGTTCCTGAGAAATCGCAATAAAGTTTCATGAGGAAATCCAAGATGGCCGCCTGGTGGCCATATTGGATTTTCGAATCAGACTACAAAAGGTATCTTGCATAACTAGACCCCAAGGGGAACATGTGTACCAAATTTGAGAAAGATCCATGAAGTAGTTCTTGAGAAATCGTGATAAAGTTTCATGGGGAAATCCAACATGGTCGCCTGTTGGCCATATTGGATTTTCGAATCGGACCAGAAAGGTATCTTGCACAACTAGACCCCAAGGGAAACATGTGTACCAAATTTGAGAAAGATCCATGCAGTAGTTCCCGAGAAATAACAATAACAAGGTTTCATGGGGGAATCCAAGATGGCTGCCTTGTGGCCATATTGGATTTCCGAATCGGACCAGAAATGGTATCTTGCAAACTAGACCCCAAGGGAAACCTGTGAACCAAATTTAAGAAAGATCCATGAAGTATTTCCTGAGAAATCGCGATAACAAGGTTTCATGGGGAAATCCAATATGGCCGCCTTGTGGCCATATTGGATTTTCGAATCGGACCAGAAAGGGTATCTTGAACAACTAGACCCCAAGGGGAACTTGTGTACCGAATTTGAGAAAGATCCATGAAGTAGTTCCTGAGAAATCGCGATAACAAGGTTTCATGGGGAAATCCAAGATGGCCATATTGGATTTTCGAATCGGACCAAAAAAGGTATCTTGCACAACTAGACCCCAAGGGAAACCTGTGAACCAAATTTAAGAAAGATCCATGAAGTAGTTCCTGAGAAATCGCGATAACAAGGTTTCATGGGGAAATCCAATATGGCCGCCTTGTGGCCATATTGGATTTTCGAATCGGACCAGAAAGGGTATCTTGCACAACTAGACCCCAAGGGGAACCTGTGTACCGAATTTGAGAAAGATCCATGAAGTAGTTCCTGAGAAATCGCGATAACAAGGTTTCATGGGGAAATCCAAGATGGCCGCCTTGTGGCCATATGGGATTTTCGAATCGGACCAGAAAGGGTATCTTGCACAACTAGACCCCAAGGGGAACCTGTGTACCGAATTTGAGAAAGATCCATGCAGTAGTTCCCGAGGAATAGCAATAACAAGGTTTCATGGGGACATCCAAGATGGCCGCCTTGTGGCCATATTGGATTTCCGAATCGGACCAGAAAAGGTATCTTGCACAACTAGGCACCCCAAGGGAAACCTGTGAACCAAATTTAAGAAAGATCCATGAAGTAGTTCCGGAGAAATCGCGATAACAAGGTTTCATGGGGAAATCCAATATGGCCGCCTTGTGGCCATATTGGATTTTCGAATCGGACCAGAAAGGGTATCTTGCACAACTAGACCCCAAGGGGAACCTGTGTACCGAATTTGAGAGAGATCCATGAAGTAGTTCCTGAGAAATCGCGATAACAAGTTTTCATGGGGAAATCCAAGATGGCCGCCTTGTGGCCATATTGGATTTTCGAATCGGACCAGAAAGGGTATCTTGCACAACTAGACCCCAAGGGGAACCTGTGTAGTGAATTTGAGAGAGATCCATGCAGTAGTTCCTGAGAAATCGCGATAACAAGAATTGTCTCCGGACGACGGACGAAAAGTGATTTGAACAGCCCACCATAAAAAATGGACAGACTATAACACCTCCACAAGGGTCCGTGTAACCTTGCACAATTCAATTTTCGTTTTTTGTTTTTGTGTTCTCAAAATCAAAAATTGAAAATTGACCGTCAATTTTCAATTTTCGTTTTTTGTTTTTGTGTTCTCAAAATCAAAAATTGAAAATTGAACGTCAATTTTCAATTTTCGTTTTTTGTTTTTGTGTTCTCAAAATCAAAAATTGAAATTTGACCGTCAATTTTCAATTTTCGTTTTTTGTTTTTGGTTTCTCAAAATCAAAAATTGAAAATTGATCGTCAATTTTCAATTTTCGTTTTTTGTTTTTGTGTTCTGAAAATCAAAAATTGAAATTTGACCGTCAATTTTCAATTTTTGGTTCTGGGATTACAAAAACAAAAAACGAAAATTGATATTTGACAGTCAATTTTCAATTTTCGTTTTTCGTTTTGCTTCACGCAAAAATGAAAATCTTGTCCGTTTTTCGTTTTTTGATTTTAACTTTGACGTATCTATGTTAAGTTCTCATGTGGACGAGTAGAATAGAAAACGCAAATCGTGTCGTATGAGAGGTGTGGAGCGTGAGAGGCATGTGGCCCACCAGGCCATCCTCGGGAGCCAGTGTATTGATCGATTTGTTAGGGTATCTATACATTGCCTTGGTTGCATGGTTGCACACGATAGTTCTGGATAAAAAAAAGATCAAGGGTTATCCTCTAAATCAAACCAATTATTCAACAGGTTCAGCTAGCTCATTACTCCAATCCACTAGCTGGACGGTTTGAGATGTGACATCGCTGGCATAACTTTGATGTCAGGCTGAAATCGACATCGAGAGTCAAGGCAAAAACCGCCGGCTTGGGATACCGACATGCTAATTCAAAATAACCTCGGGGGATGAAATGTTCGAGATTGAGGCAGCGACTCAAGAACTCACTCGAATCACCAAAAATGTCCAGGTAAACCCTGTGCGGGGATAGCCTATAGTATTGGACCCTTCTACGGAGGGCCAATGATAGGCTGATGCAGCAACAACAACATTTTCCCAGTTATACGCCAGATTTTGAAATCGAAAACGATGCCGCGGTATGTCATCGGTCAACTGAGACAGTCACGTGGTTGTGTATGAAGATTGGGGTGGCTCCTATAAATAGTGATCCAATGAAAATGCTCGTCTTAGTTTGAAATGGCGGAGTCGAATGACCAATCTCTGAAGGGGAGACAGCTGGAACAGTACACTATCACTGTCTACTTGTGAAGATGCACCAGGCAGGTCTGGATATGTGGCATCCCGCTGTTCTCAATGGTTATTGGCCTTGAGGCCTGAGCCAATCAGAACGCAGTCTTAGATTTTCTCATTTCTAAAAATAGATGTTTAGAGCGCTACAAAAGCGAACAGCATTCATGCAGACAACCGCTATTTGCTATTGATTTGAAATATAGTATTTATAAAGATACCAACAAAGATTTAATACCAATAAGAGTAAGTATCCGGCCCGTAAACCACCATTTCAAACAAGCACACAATCGCCACGTTTGATGTCAGACGTCTGAATGCTTCAACGCTTCAGGTCCAATCTTCATTCTCTATTTTTGGGACCTGGATCGTTGGAGCGTTCAGATGCTCGTCAACGTTCAGCGTCAAAACGCTTCAACGCAAGTGTGGGTGTCAAACGCTTCAACGCATCGGCGTGGGAAGTTTCCTTGGGGGTTATGATTAGGCATCTTCATTTTATTGAGCCAATTTCTACGTTCCCACTTCGAACCTGCCTTGATTCATCTGACCCCTTCAGTGTTCAAAATCCGAGGTGTAAATTTCACCTACTAACGACAGAAGAACCAATCAGAGCGTACATCGATTGCGAATGAAGTCACGTTGAGTGACATCATCCTCTATTAGCGGCGTCTTTCCTTCTAATAAGGTGCCCACTAATTAGGTCAGCCAATCAATAACGCTCTTGTGCGACCCATTTCGAATTTCAAATGTTTTCGAGGTCAGTGACGTCTCGTGTCTATTTATAAGTTATTTGAACATTGAAGGGGTCCAGATATATCAAGTGAAGTTCGAAGTGGGAACGTAGAAATTGGCTAGATAAATGAAGATGTGATTAGGGTACCCACGTATTTATTATACTACCCTACTTTAATGAAACTCCCATGTGTATCAACCCCGTTGTTCTCCATATAATGCTTCACACCTGCTGCACGATTGCCTACTCGCTTATGCGCAGTTGGCCCATTATATTCTGGCTCGAATGCCTGGCTCCAGGGATCTATAGTGTAGTGAAACTCCCACATCTTGCCCCCTACTGTTTTTCCATATTATGCTCCACACCTGCCTAAACAACCCGATTTGCGCTTTCCATACTACTCCGCGAACCGAAAGTGACATCATAAGTCTTGCGCGTGCGCAGTTAACATTGACGAGTCAAAGTTAAAATCCAAAAACGAAAAACGGACAAGTCGAGGCAATTTTCATTATTTGATTTTCATTTTTGGGACAAGTGAAACGAAAAACGAAAATTGAAAATTGACGGTCAATTTTCAATTTTTGATTTTGAGAAACCAAAACCAAAAACGAAAGTTGAAAATTGACGGTCAAATTTCAATTTTTGATTTTGAGAACACAAAAACAAAAAACGAAAATTGAAAATTGACGGTCAATTTTCAATTTTTGATTTTGAGAACACAAAAACAAAAAACGAAAATTGAATTGTGCAAGGTTACACGGACCCACAAGGCACGATCTTTTGATATTTTCTACAGCCTAACAAAGTCAGACTTTTCGGCGGGAGTAAGTCCTTTGATGTTCACGCACACTGCCTGGGAATGATGCCATATTTGGATGCTGTTAATGTTTCCTGATAATGTTTACCTGTTGGTCCACGTGCTACCGGGTGTGATAACTGTGGGCGTGATTTTTGAATTGTTTCACCAGGCTAGCCATCTGATTGGCTAACAAAGGTTGTTGAAATTCACAAGGGATTTATATAGCGCTGCAGTCAGATATATAATATCCCTTGATATTATATTATATCCGAGATTACTGAGATCGGTTGTGAAGATGCTGCTATCGATGAAGGCCAGATGCTTTTCCCATTTAGAGAATGACCGTTCTGTGTAGAAAGAACATATTATATATGCTGCATAGTCTCTGAAAAAAAGTCTTCAATCCGAGCAGAGTAATTCTGAAGGCTCCTGTTAATATAAGGTGAGAAAAAATAATGTTACAGCGCAAAGCAAAGATATATCATGAATGACAATGCACATCAGGTTGACACTTGGCGAGAGATATACCTCTATATAATATCGGGCAGATGTGATTGTCGGATGGGAACATGCCAATAATTAATATGACTATATATTTTGCATTCTCTTATCGGTCCCTGCATCGGCATCAGCTAGCGTGTCTATAGACCGAAACCTCGTTTTCGATCTTACTCAGTCGACAGCTGCAGGGGAGGTAACTCCACTGCACTGAATTTGGAAAAACCTTAGTATTGTGTTGATACAGACATCGATTTCCCCTAATTTAACAGTCTATTCCTCGATTTCCAACAATTTGGGGGAGGAGGGTCATCCGGATTCGGCTGTTGGTGTTGTCAGGTATGCCTGTAAAGTGCCGTTTGATTTTTAGTGGCGAAATATACTGATAGCCATAGTACAAACTCCTGGGGAAAACCCCCAAAATATACTACGATTAGAGATATAGATGCTGTTGTCTTGCAAACTCTTTTAGAAGTTTCCACAGTTCGAAGTAACAGTAACCTATTTGATATACTGTTGTATTCCAGTGGGCTGGCAGCATGACATCAGAAGTATATGAAACGTGGAAAAGCAGCCGGTGAATATATCAGGGCTTCGTGTTTAGAATTAGTGCGCGAGCTAAAAATAGCTCGCGTCAAAATATTTAGGAGAGGGTACATGTATTTAAAATTCAGGCGAGTGACTGCAATATAATACAATATAAAATGTGACAGTTTACGTGAGCTAAAAGTCACTCTCGTGACATGAATTTACGAGAGTGTTTGCGTCCAGGTGAGCTATCACCTGATCACTCGCGCTAAACACGAAGCCCTGATATATTCATATTCTGAACGACTAAATTTGGTCGCATGACCCAGCATCTTCTTCGATGAAGTTGGGAAAGAGTGGTTTCATGTGCAATCAAATTTTTAACAGACATTAATGGTCCCACTGAACGAAGTACTCCCAAGATACCGATACCTTAATACACGTTGTTGTTGCTGTTGTTCTTTTTGTTTGATTTCTCATGTTGTCGACTTCTATCTCGGAAGTGTTCCAATATTTAATAATCTTACTTTTATAATACCCCTCTTTCAAATTCATATGTTTCCATTGATCTTTTGTGTTCTGGGCCCTCGCTTTTTGAATAGCAATAGGAAATAATACCTCACTTGTTCTCTCTCGATCTCTCCAAATAGTTCCTCGAATTATACGCGCGCTAAACCCGATATACAATACAAAATCAAACCTAAAATGGAAACGGATTCTTTTCATCGTTCTTGTTCCTGGTTAATAGACTGGTTTTAATTAAACCGACTTATTTAGTTCTGATCTCACAGGCTCTTCCTCTTTATCTCCAAATAAAATTAATGCCTACTGTTAATTCACATCATTGATCTTTGTGCATTTATTTTGATGTAGTCGGTGTTACAATGCAAGGGAGATAATTATATGTATTGTAACTTGCAGGCTGTGCATAATATCATAGAGACATCAGCCATGCCTTGGTCATAGTGAGAGGACACACGTTTGACCGCGAGGCTGTGGTATTCTGATTACCTTTTAGTTCAGCATAATCAACAGGTAATGATCAACAGGGATTAATTTACCAAGCCTGGGGGTGTGAAGACTATTAAGACCTCAACTCCCCCACACCAACCTTCCTACTCTATGTCCGGAACGACAAAAAAATGAGAGCTGATACTCCGTGACTTTGTAGTGATTTTGAGCCTATATCCCGCCCCCCCCCCCCCCACCCCCCAAATCATGGATAAATTCAAAATGACGACCAATTGGGGTACCAGAAAAGTGATGTTTTCTTCAAAATTTCTGCTTTTGTCCGATGAAAATTAAGTGGGCACAAACTATTTTACTTCACATCAGATTATTATTAACTATCGGTAATTTATTATGCAGTTTTTTGCAAAAAAACAAACACCACATAAATGAAAAAGACCTGGACCGGTCCCAAATTGCTCAGGCCAGATAGAGTTAAACCACAAAGACTTAGAATTGAATCCATATCGCCAACATTTTGTATCCGTCTACCCATGCTCCTTCCAGCTACTCAGAACATCACTCAGAATGTCCGGTACCACTGGTGCATACAATTTGCGGACTTACATGCAGTCCATCCAATATATGGATGCCGACCAATACATTACATCTCTCCTTTTCTCAGAATGATACACTTGTGAATCTCAATGCTATTGTATACAGTTAACTCGCATGTGAACTATAAATAGGAACTTCTTGAATAAAGGAACCATTAAATTTTACACAAATGTCTGTAGTTAAGTGTTCATCTTTCCACTGTTTTCGCTCTGGCAGAGTCAATATTAGTGTAAAATTCATTTTCATGAAAGCAAATAGGCCAACATGTACCATTACTCAGTTAACTGATCGCAGTACAAGGGAGCTGCCATCTGACCCGACCTGCAGAAAAATCCCGATAGATGTAAAAGATAAATTGAAAGTCAAGTATGTCAAATTTTATCAACACAAATTAGAAGAATCTGAAAAACTACTTCATTATAAACATACAGAACAGTCATACAATACAGCTAATTATCTACTACATATTAAGAACAGAAACTTTGGGCAACCACTGACCAAAATGAGAATCTGTGCCCACAGACTTAAAATTGGAACTGGCAGGTATAAGAAAATAGACCGAGATAAAAGATGGGGTAAAGGCTGTATCTCTATAGTAATAAATTGGTTGAAGATGAATAATATTTTCTTTGCCTATGCCCAAGTGGACAAGATCTTAGAAACAGACTGTTTAATGACCGTAACAATATTTGACATCTGACGAGTCTAGAGAAATTCTTCTTTTTGATTAACCTACCCTGCCACCTTGCACCAAAGGTAGGGCAATACCTGTACAAGAAAACTTATTGATGCAGATGCATCAATGCCGGCGGAAACGTTTGCAGCTTATAATCTGCGTATTACAAGCCAATTACGTGTGCAACTGGTGAATACAGGTCAAGATGCACCATTCTGGTTTTAAAAAAAACGTCGATTTGTTTGTTTTCATTAAAGGTTTGACTAATGTAGTTCGCGCAAGGACCCATCTGGAAAGTGTGGGGTTAGCCGGAAGTTAAGTGCTTGCTAGCAAAATGTGCACATAAACCGCATATCAAACTAGGACTTTGAAAGTAATGTTCTCTGGTTGACGTATTAAGTCACCTCACACAGCCTGATGTAAGAGTTCGCGTTGTGGCATTATATGGGACCCATCATCAAGCCACTATTTCTTTATTGATGTGGGTCATTGTAAATTAAGCCTAGATCGACTTTTTCTACACATCAATCCGATCCGCGTGTTTTACTGTTTCGAGTTTTTAGTAACTCGCAGTTCAATCTCAAACATTTTGCTGCAGACGTACACATGGTACAGGTGAATAACTTGATCATGTATGGTCATCGACTTGGTCTCTCAGCCATAATAAAATAGTACTAGATGACATTTATTCGATGAATTCATTATAAAAAGAATTAATATTGATGTGTTAGCCACGAACGGGTGATACAATCCTGTCGTTTTACGATATGATATCAGTTGGATCAATCCACGGCACGTCGGTGAAGTATGGCTCGAGAAAACACCTGTTACTCGTCCAATATCAAGATGGATATTCAATATCTGACAAGATACACCAACAACAAGGTGTCCGACAAGGAGGTATTATTTCTACTGACCTGTACAAAGTATATCTAAATGACCTATTGTACAGGCTTGATTCATGTGGCCTCGGATCCAAGATAGGGCTTGTGAACTGTGGTGCCCCTACCTGTGCGGACGATGTTGCCCTAGTAGCTAACAACGAGATCCATCTTCAAACCCTCCTTTTTATGGCCGAGGACTACAGTAATCATGAGAGATATGAAATCCAGCCAGCAAAAAGCGGTCTACTCACCAACTCAAAATCCCAACACCTGCTAGAGCTTCATGGCCAGATTCTTCCCGCATCTGAACCTGTAAAACATCTGGGTATTCTGAGAGACAATTCCCTAACATCAGCAAAGTTAACCGTCGAACAAAATATCATGAAAGCCAGGCGAGTGCTGTACTCCCTGATGGGGTCTGGCCTCCATGGCAAGAATGGACTCAACCCCAGTACCTCGTGCCATCTGTTGGAAATCTACTTCGTTCCAGTCCTTCTTCACGGACTAGATGTGACTCCTCCGAACGATAAAGACATGAAGAGGATGGAAATTTTTTACAAGAAGACCTTAAAAGAGATCCTCTCCCTACCTACACGTGTTGCAGACCCTGCTCCATATATTCTTGCTGCCACCCTACCGCTGACAGCCAAACTTCATCTGCGGATATTCTCCCTACTTCTCAGCATTTGCACGAACGACGAATTTATTGAGCATGACATAGCTGTTAGACAAGTTATTATGAAAGGTCATGTCCAGAGCAGTTGGTTCTCGCTGGTGCGTAACCTACTGGCAGTATATCTCCTGCCTTCCATCCATGATCTTCTAGATGACCCACCGAGCAAGTACAGATGGAAAACAATGACTCGCAGAGCAGTTACATCATTCTGGACAGAAGACCTGCTCTTCAGAGCACAACTGTATCCGTCACTTAAACACCTGCATCCACGTTCAAACTGTCTAACCAAGATGCATCCTGCAGTCTCATCAGTCTCTAGTTCACCGTGTGATGTGCAACGTCTAGGAATTCGACTTCGGATACTCACCGGCACTTATATTCTGCAGTCCAACCGTGCTGCCTTCAATCAATACAGTGTGAATCCAACATGTAAACTCTGCAACTCCGAACCGGAAGATTGTGAGCATTTCCTTGTCAAATGTCCTATATTGTCAGAAATCCGACAGAAATACATGCCAGAGCTTCTCCACTCCATATGCCAGAGCTGTAAGCAAGCTGTATACCATGGGGTTAACACCGTACAAGACATCTGCAATTTTATCATTAATCCATCATACTTCATCCAGAAAAGGGAGCAACATGAGGACTGCTTACCTGTGATGGAGAAATTTGTGAGGGTTCTAACCTACTGCCTTCACTATAGGCGAACTGTGTTGCTTACTCTCTAAATCTGCCTAATGTGTGAGTTCCAATCTGCGGTTCTCCTATAACAAACCGCATGTATTAACTCTGCTTGCTGAACAATTCACCTGTGATACAATGGCGAAACAGTGAACTGTTGCAAATTTGGTGTCCCAGTGCGAAAATGCTTATTTTATTTTATTATTATTTCTTTTTTCTATACGTATACCGGTTTTTAACCAAATTTTACTCGAAAGAGGTGCCTCTCTTCAAAGGGGGGATTTACGATTGAACTGAACTGAACTGATGGCCGCTCCCATGTTTAGCGAATTCAGATATCCGGCGGCAGCGCCGCCGGAAATGAACTAACTGAAAAAGAAGCGAGTATGGCTAACTACCCCCTTGTCATGTGACTGTAATGCTACACACTAGTAACTTCAGTACATTAACAACATACACCATATTTTAGACTTGGAATGGCATGTGTGTCGGAGTGGCTCTTTGATGGTTCCTACGGTGGCTGCGCTTGGTATAGGCCGAGCTCACTGTGCCCAAGTCGTCCGCCTTGGTGGCGGCTTGAATGGTTGGCCGATGTTTACATGTATCAATTGTCCGTTCGGATGGATATGGAGGCCTATGATTGGGACGGAGAGGGGTCGGTCTTCATGGGAAAGAGCAGTCGCTGTGGGCCTCATTGAATCATTCTGACGCATTAGGAGCAAATTGTTTTAACACAGTAATTATCCTATTGTCATTATGCTCTTTTTTTAATTTCTGTATGATTCATATATGGAAATAAAGTATCGTATTTAATTCACCACGTTCACACATGTATGTTACCGGTACTATGTAACACAATTCACTCGTATATCTGGCAAGGGTTTGTCCTTGAATTCTCACACATATTCGAAAACATTAATTCAGAAGATTTTGGGAAATAACTGTTCGTACGTGTACAAATGTTAAGACAATTGTAAATGCCATAACTTGATGTTTGGAACTATGAATACGCTACTTCTGTACGGTAATTTCTCGACTATAAATTTAACACAGTGTTTAACACATTAACATGTGGATTTCACCCACTCAGTCCATGTTCATGAGTCATGATGCAGATTTCACCCACTCAGTCCATGTTCATGAGTCATGATGAAGATTTCCATGATTAGAAAATAACATTAACGTTACAATTAACACTACGCATCACACAAAGAAGTGAAGTCCTGGTTACGCTCCACGTACGCGTGCGTGGAATGTCCCACGGTATACGTAAATGGCATTCTTCATGCGAATGAGGTCACCGTCGAGCTCACCGCTCAACACCCGTTTAAATTTGGTCTAGCCGTCACGGTGTAGCATAACCGTTTTCGATGTGGAACAGCAGACATCTCGGTCTTCCACGATGGTGACTCTATCCCCATAGACGTGTAACAACAGGAAGAAGGATCTCTCGTAGGACTGGCGAGATGGTCGAAGAAATGACAACGTCACTGACACTCGTATTTATAGTGCACTGGCTCTTCCGAATGTGTATGCGCAGCCCTATTCCTCACTCCACACTGCTCTAAGGTAGAAGCCTGGGTCCAGACTATGCATTTAGCGAAATCCCAATGTTTCGCCACCAGCTCACCGTTCCGGATTTCAGTTCCTGTTGCGCAAGCGCAGCCGTATTCCTCACCCCACATTGCTCAAGGACGGAAACCGGAGTCCAGGCGACTCATTAATTGAAATCTCCATTCCGCTAGTCCAATTGGTTCTCCATACAGGCTCTAACTTCCGATTGCGCATGCGCAGCCCATTCTTTATCCCGCCTTCTCTAGCACAGTAGCCTGGGCCCAGGCGACTCATTTGGTTAAATCCGCATGTCTCTAACCATATCGGTTCTCCGAACAGGGTTCTACTTCCGGTTTCGAATGTGCAGTCATATTCCTCACCCCACATTGCTCTAATCAGGGAACTTGGGTCCAGGCAATTCATTTGGTGAAATCCCCATGTTGCTAGCCCCACTGGTTCTCCGTTAAGGGTTCCACTTTCGGTTGCGCATCCGCAGCCATATCCCTTAACCAGCATTGTTTCGGTGCGTGCATTGGGACCTCGTATCTGAAAGGGCATTTGAAGCATATGACCTTGTGATGTCACATCCATGGATCATGAAAATACCAGGTTCCACAAAGGGCATCCTGACGCCTCTCGACCTTTGAAATGGGATCTAGAGGCCCATTTACCTTTGTCACGACACTTCCGGTACCGACCGCGTGACCGTTAGTGACCTTTGATCCTTGCACACCATTTTATCCAATATTGTGCGCATGCGGAGGGATCAAAGGTCAACGGGCCTCTGCCTCTAAATCACATTTTACTACGACTATGGTCACTTAGGGTTGCAAAGTGTGATTTTACTCGAGAATGCTTGATTATTTTGTGGAAAAAAAAAGGATTTTATGGTTTCATAGCGTAGTTTTGAAGGACTATGGCAGTGTGATTTTAATAGGCCAAAGTTAAAGTCGCCCATTATAATGCATTTTTATTTTCTTTCCTGGCTTCAAAATGTTTGAGATGTTCATTACGTTTATTACTCTGTGATATAGGAAAGGATTTATATCATGGAATGTTGTATAACTCTTCGGTCACTGGATCGCACTTTCGGATATCCCGATTGCAGAAAATTTGTATTCGAGGTCATGCCTGACGATCTCCGTGAAGTGCTTTTTTTCAAACTTCTTGAGCTGATATGTACATGTATAACTGGGAGGGAATTATTCTCTGAGGAGGAGAGTGACAATAAGGTTGATCGATCTTGATTTTGTGATAATTTGATTCATAGGCGCTGATTGCATCAATGTGGGGAATCTCGCCTTCCGTATTGTCAGTTAAACAATGTAGTTTTGAGCACGACAGTTCAACTGTAAAGCATTAAAGACAATGGTCTCGTATTCAGCCAGATAGGAGTCATTTGTTATTGTGAAAGTGCCTTAGTATCGAGTATAGACTCATAAGAAAATGGTAATTCACTCCAGAGTCATGATGAGTGTAGGATGATATGAGAAGTACTATTTGTATCGAAACATGAGAAAATTTCACGGTGTTGGATGTACTAGCACGGGTGTGTAGGATATAAAGTTTTCACTTCATTGTTGGGTTACATGCTTGCACGCTCAATATTTAACATTTACACAAATCCAGGAACTAAATGCTCTGGACATGCAATGTCATTTTTATTTCAGGAATACGCTATTCAGCATTTTAAGAATCCTCTGTAACAACAACACTCGGTTCACGAACACCTTAATACAAGAAATCGTGTGACGATTGGCTCATGAAGCTTGATAACAAAAACAGTCTGACTAGATTGGGGAATGCAAAACAATAGGCTATTAATTACGTTGCAACAAAATAGATCTCACCCGAAAGAGCTTGCACGATGACAATTCAAACTATACATTTGACATACGAAACAGATCCGTTCACACCAGAAAAGCTTACAAATTTACAACTGAAAACTGAGAGTATGCGCACCTGGGCTTAATTCTAAACCGATCGTTACAATTGTTCCATGACAAATACATATATTCAATAAAGACTGATGCTCTATTCCCAATATGAATACAGTACAGACCTAGGTGATTTTATTGGTGTATACTGGTGCATGGGACATGGTGTTATTTAGAGCCAAACACCACGCATTTTACATTGAGAGGTGCAAGTGAACATGCAGAAAAGCAGTCATCTATAAACATTAACATACAAGTTGAAGATTCATATAGTGAATTAATGTGCACGAGATGTGAACATGAATATTCACAAGCCTAAACAATCCGTAAGAATTTACTCGAGATTTTTTTAAAATCTGCTACGTCACTTTTCACAAGCTCTAAATTTTTGGCAAAAAGTTCACCTATATACGACGAATGCAAGCTCATGGGCTGTAAGTTATTGTATAACTAGAATCAAGTTGAACATATATAAACACAGATATCATATTATAGTAGTTAGATATTAACGTGATGAATCAAAACTATCAATCAAGGTGCAGTTACAGGATAAAATAAGATCGCCTATATAGTCCCTGTTCTATTAGTGAATAGGGTTTAGCGTCGCTTTCAGTATTTTTGTTTCAGCTATCTCACGACGGGGAAGGGATGGTGGGGAAGGGGGTACCTGATTGTAACGGAACAGATCTAATGCTGCCATTTTATAGTCCTATCCCACTTCGATATCATGCTGTAGGCAGACATGACATCCCACTCAGTCCCATTATACTGACACCGACAGTCTTTGTTCATTCCTCTTAAATGCTGTGTGTAAGCAACGAAGCAACACGTTCCATTTTTCCAGACTTCGGTATGAACCGGCCTGGGAATAAATCCAGTACCTACCGCGCTACTCCTCAGACACAAGCTTTAAACATTAGGCCACCGCAGTGCGGTTGACGATGACGAATATGGGGTGTACAAATACACAAACAATTCAAGGGATAGTGTAATGGATATATACCATTAAAACTCCATAAAGTAATATTAAATCTCCTTATCTTTAGTCTGGTAAATGAGGAATATACATGTATAATGAATTAAAAGTGATTATTGACAGATCATATATGGCAGATTCCACGATAACCTAGTCCAATAACACACATTTTCGCCAATCATTGACGGAACATGACATTTGCAACACCCAAGAATTCAAAAATATAGTAAACAAACAATGTGCCCTGTACCCTACTATCTTAAACATGTCAATGAATTGCTAAAGTTGTAAATAAACAGGTACGCCTATGAATTCTTTGTACATATTTTAATCTAGCGGGACAAAACACAAATGACATTAGCAACATTTGTGTTGCTTATGACATTCTTCCGTCAAAATCTATTTTGTATGTATAAGAAATTTCTTGTAAGCCAAGCACTTGCATATGCTCAGTTGAAGTAGGCCAATTGTATCGATGTATCTGTACCACTGTCAATGTATGACATCACCCATGTTGTAATACTGGAACTTTTTCAAAATTTTGCTAATGCCATTTTCGTCACGGAAGTTGGACGGAAATGACATTAGCAACGTTTTCCAAACGCTCATAGTATCCATGTATTGGTATTTGATACACTGGCAGTGGTACATATATCTTAATGAGGTCAAGCTAGTATCGCTGTAAATCGTTTTTTGAATAATTTAGTTGAAATTTGATTCGTGGTGATTATCGTGGAAAAAAGAATGATGGAAATATGACATTTGCACAAATGACATTAGCAACACTTACATTTCTGTCTCTCTGTATTAATGCAGATAAGACGTATACCGGGAAAAGCGGTCCCTATACAGGGTAAAACTTACGCAACCTTCGTACAATCGTGGGTTTAACAAACATGTACATGACAAAGAGTTAGTTTTTTGTATTTTTAACGTTACTGAGGTCATTTTTCGGTTGGACGGAGAATTTGACGGAAAAGTGGATTAGGTTATCGTGGAATCCGCCATATCATTAATTCCACACATGTTCAAACTTTCATAAGTTTTCGGTATACAGTGTGGAACCTTCCTATGCCGACCATGACTCAATCACAATAAAAATGTTATAAATCGGACCAAAGTAGGGGTTCCTCACACAGGAAAGAAAAACAGTTGATTTGGAAGAAGTTTGGAAAATAATACACTATGTCTCTGATCTCAATGTCTCGGAGGGGTGGGGTACTCGACAGCGACTAAACACAGTGTGTGTTGTCATGTATTTTATTAGATTTAGTCCAGGAAATAGTCATAATAACAGTTCAATCTGTGCATGGGTTAACTCCATTGCTCACGTGTGTTTATGTCAGATGTTAGACCATATTTCTTTGATAGCGCTGTAGCCACATAGTGAACAGAAATGTGATCTTTACTTATGTGTTCTCATATGCTTTGTCAAATCCGATTTGTGACTAGAGCTCTAATCACATGGTAGAATCTTTCTTCAGACTGTTCTCTCATATGAGCTGGAAGATCAGATTTTCGGCTGAAGCTATAATCACAAATTGAACACTTGTGTAGCCTTTCTCTAGTATGCACACTTATATGATCGTAACTCCGAAAGAAGCCAGTCACAAAGTGAGCATCCATAAGGCCTTTCTCTCGGGTATGATCCCAATTGATCTGTTAGAGGAATGCATCTGTAGTCACTATAGCAACATTAGCCAGGATTCTTTCCTGTGTGAGAGCTGATTTGATTTCAGAGACAATGTTTCTGGTTGTGTATGGTCTCTCTCTTTTATGAGTTTTCATGCGAATCGAGAGACACAGTTTACGGATAGAGCTGTAAATACCTGTATGGTGTCTCTCCCATGTGAGTTGTAATGTGATCTTTAAGAACCCTTTCCTGGACAGAGCTATAGTCACGAGGTAAACACTTGTATGGTCTCACCTCTATGTGAGTTTTCATGTGATTTGTAGGAAACCATTCTTGGAAAGAGCAAGGTGAACGCTTGTATGGTCTCTCTCTTGTGTGACTTCTCATGTGATTTGTGAGAACAAGTTTCCATACAGAGCTATATATTCACAAACAATACTTTTATGGTCTAGTCTCCTATGTTCTCATGTGATCCGTCAAATTCTGTTTCAGAACAGACTTATAGTCACACATTGACCACTGTATGGTTCTCTTCTGTATACAATTTGCATGTGACTGTCAAATTCTCTTTCTGGGTAAACTTAGTCACATATTGAACACTTATATGGTTTGTCTCCCGAGTGAATTTTAATGTGAGCCGCCAGACTCTGTTTCCGGATAGACTAATAGTCTAACACTGCACACTTCTATGGCTTCTCTCCTGTGTGAGTTTTCACGTGACTTGCCAAATATTGTTTTTGAGCAGACTCATACTCCCAGACTGAACACTTGTATGGTTTCCCTCCTCTATGAGTTTTCATGTGAATTGCCAAATTCCGTTTCTTGCTAGCCTTATAGTGACAGATTGGACACTTGTATGGTTTCTCTCCTGTGTGAGATTTCATGTGATCTGTCAAATTCTGTTTTTGGGCAGACTTATACTCACAAACTGAACACTCATATGGTTTCTCTCCTGTGTGAATTCTCCTGTGATTTATCAAATTCTGTTTTCGGACAGTCTTATACTCACAGACTGAACACTTGTATGGTTTCTCTCCTGTGTGAGTTTTCATGTGATATGTCAAATTCTGTTTTTGGGTACATTTATACTCACAGACTGAGCACTTGTATGGTCTTTCTCCTGTGTGAGTTCTCATGTGATTTGTGAGACTACATTTATGGATAGAGCTATAATCACAAAACGAACACTTGTATGGTTTCTCTCCTGTGTGATTTTTCATGTGATCAGTGAGACACCGTTTCTGAATAGAGCTATAATCACAGAGCGAACACTTGTATGGTCTCTCTCCTGTGTGAGTTCTCATGTGAAATGTGAGACTATGTTTACGGGCAGAGCAAAAATCACAAAGTGAACATTTGTATGGTTTCTCTCCTGTCTGAGTTTTCATGTGTTCGGTCAAATCCTTTTTCTCGACAGACTTATGGTCACACATGTATGGTTTCTCTCCTGTGTGAGTTTTCATGTGAGCGGTCGAATTTTGTTTCTGGATAGACCTATAATCACACGTTGAACACTTGTATTGTTTTTCTCCTGTGTGAGTTTTCATGGAATCTGTAAAAATTTGTTTCTGGATAGAACTATAATCACAAATGTCCTCTGATATCTCCACACACAGCGGCATTCCGATGGTATTCGACCCAATATGACGGTTAGAAACAACTTTGTATATCATCACAGGAACAGGACTGTCAGGAAATACATCCTTCTCTTCAGTTATAACAGGATTGCCAGGAAATACATCCTTCTCTTCAGTTTTTATGGAATGAGCATCAGAACAAAGTTGTGAAGTTCCCTGTTGAGACAAACGAATCAATGGTAATCTGATGAATCTAAGACATTGAGTATCGTCTCACAAATCAGACGAGACCATACCGTATGGACGATTCACGAATGGTTACATGTTACTTGAATTTGAGGCATTATAACAAATTCATCAACAATTTGGTTATATTACACCTGTAAGTATTTTGAAATGAACACATTAAATTTATTCAAATTTTGAGCTACCTGTTACAATGTGGACGCTTGTTTCGGAAAACCCAAAGGGAGATGAAAACTCTGGTTAAACGAATGATGAATCAGCGTTCTATCTGTTGTGTAAATGCTACTTGTATAGAATAGCTATAAGCAGCTGTATAAGCATTCTTCTCTATATATCAGTATCACTTACTGGTGTAGCTGATTCTTGTTTAATCTCAAGATCTCCTCTCGACTGGTCAGTTACTTCACATTTGACGTTCAGTTGCCCTGTTCTTAGCAAATCTCCTGCACACCGCCGATTTCTGCTCATCTGTGAGGTCACTGTCACATATTCGCTGACTGGCTCAGATTTGATCTCTATTTTTTTATGATACTGGAGACTGGTTCCATCCATACACTGCATGTCGTGTTGTTCATCAGCAGGTTCAGTCTTCAATGCTATACCCTCCATTATTTACGTACTCAAACTTCACTTCCTTATTATTACTAACTGGAACTCAACTTGATTGTTTGGGATCTATTCAAAGAGAAAGAATTGTTGTATTGAGGTTAACTTCAGCTGAGAGAATATAGCTTTTCCAACCCATGTTGTCAAAATTATATCATTCTTGCTTTTCCAAACGCACGCATTCACGATGCCTCGGGTCGATAAACAGCACGGAGTCCTTATTTGGCAGTGTACGTGATTTGGTACATGTCATGTCTCTCGGACCCGTGATCATCAGTACGACGAATCAAAAGGCATCAAAATTTAAGATGCAATTATGAGATAACATGCATGTAAACAGAGCGGTTGCATGTTGATGTAAAATAAGGAATTTTAGTCGCTTGTCAGACAGCCGTTACACGGAAAATGGTGACTGGCCACCGCGATTGTTATGGGACCTAGAGACACAAGAGTCGGCATATGGAACGGCTAGACCCTGAGAACGTATGCAAGGGAACGGCATTGTGCTCGGGAGGATGGAAATATATTAGTTTGATTTCCAACAGCGATACATGTAACATACTGTTAGGCATGGGATAGAAACTCTTCACGAAAGAAATAATACTTCGACCTACAATTTATGAAGGTCTGATTGACTCTGCAACATTGCAACTATTGCAAAAATTTGCTTGCATAATTCGAAGCAACAGTAGCATGTCTGTAACCTGTTGTTCTTTTAGGGGGTGGCAGTAGGAAACCGGAGTTTCGAGAAATTTGCTATCACACTATTGCTGCTGTTGTTGTTTACTTGAAATCCATTCACTGCTGCTACAAGAACAAATCTCCGAAATGCTGTTCATTTATAATGCTGGATCGAGACACTAGGCGGCCGGCTGTATTCGATCAATCAATACGTATTTGGTCATTTTAAGCGTGACAGACGGGCCAAAAGATAGCCACCCTGTGATGTTAACACAACTCTCTACCAAACTAAATTTAATAAAAATCTAAGCAAAAACTTATCAGTGGTTAGTGAACTAGTTGTACTTTAACTTAAGACAGAAACATTGAAATAATTATTAGTAATACTTTCTTTTCAACTGGAATTGACAAATGTGACAGACGGGACAAGCAGGGACCACGCATTTGAAAAAGGAATACAAAAGATAGATTTCTATCTCCTTCTCAAATGAAAATCAATTTTTAATGTAAATCAAATGTTAGTGGACTAATCAAGTAATCAGAGTTAGGGTTAACAGTTTTTCTATGAAGAAGATTAATTATGGATTTTTGCCACTTAGTGACGTGACAGACGGGACAACTTATCGTGACAGACGGGACATTATCTCATGCCCTATAAATTATCTTCCTGTTTCCAGACTGTTTTTAATCATGTAGATCAATGCTACAATTAAGATGTTCATTGTGCACTAGTTTACTTCACATTGTTTGGTTTTAGGTCATATTTTCACAAAATCCGCTGTTATCAGTTCAATGTCCCGTCTGTCACATGTCCATGTCCCGTCTGTCACAATTTAATGTGTTTACACATTTGTATGTATTTTGTATTGCAAACATAATTTTTCAAGACATATAGGTTTGTGCATTCATCAGAATGTTCATTGCATCTAGATTACTAAACATTGCTTGGTTTGGGGCCATATGAACGCAAAACTCAATAATCTATGGCTACTTTTTGTAGCGTTTTGTGACAGACGGACAGATATGGAGTTGAAATTTTTATCAGCGTCTTTGACCAAGAATGAAATAATTAATTGCATCTGGTTGAGAAGGTGTTACAGTAGATAAATAATAATGTTACTGGCCTTTTTCCTTCTTAAAATTTATTGTACTCAAGAAAAACCTAAAAAAATCATCCGTTTTTGTGACAGACGGGAACCTACACCACGCAGTATATTTTTTCAATTATTTTGGAAATAATTACTTAATTGTAAAATGGTATTCACTGTGGAACTAAGACATGATGGTGTATTTAAAAAAGAAAGAAACATTTTGTTGATTTAATTTTCTATGTCTGGAGGAAAATCATGAATTTGGTATACATTTTAGTAAAAATGTTTTAGAATTTTATCCATATTGGAGTGCAGATTTTTAAAAACCTGTCAGTTGCAGATGACAAATAACCTACTTTCTTGAAAGTTTGATTAATATAGCTTAAATAAAAATCACAATTAATTATGCTGATGGAAAGTGAAAATTTGTCACCCGTGCAACGTTTATGTGGAAATGACCATTTGGGAGATTCCATGTCATGCAAGACACATTTTCATTCCCGTTAGGGATGAATTTGTAATCTCTGACCCCACAGCCATCACTACACCAATAACAAAACAATTCACCTAAATAAAGGTATTTCTTATACTATGAATAGGGTTTTTGATAATTTCGGTCAAATTAATTATCTTCTGGGCTCAATTAAAAAAGTGTCTTAGAGAATTATGGCAGTTCCGGTTTATTGGACGTATCTTAAAAATTCTTTGACTTAGTTGGAAGAATATTGACAGTTCTCACCTACGACAAAAAACTGAACAATGAATTTGTAGATATGAGTATAATTGTCCTCAATCATTTTGCCATATTTCACCACAAGGGATATAAAGGCTGTTAGCCGTTGTCACATAAGTTACAAATGTGCGTCATGTAAGTTACATGGGATGGGTTCCTGTGGTCTCATGGACTATTTAATCAGTACCAAAACATGGAGAAATGTTTAGAAAATGAATCATACAATGTAATTCTGGTATACTTAATTGCTAATTATTTTCTAATTAATTAACTATGTAATTGCCAAATTTTCAGTGAAAATATTGGAAACTGTTTATGGGATTGGACCCTGTATTTAGCCTGCAAGGACAGTTTACAATATGTAAATAGTATATTTTCTGTAGTGACAGTGTTGGAAGTAGTTAATAGTTGGATTTGTTCTAAACAAAAGATGCTTCCTAGTAAACATGGTTTTGTTATATGAAAATTACTTGTCACTTCAACAAATCACTCGTCTAAATTTCTATCTGACTATATATTAAAAGTTATTTTTTAATATTTCTATTGCATATATTATCTCTTGACAAAATGGCAACGACTACATTGTGTTGATACGATGGCATATCGAGTGAAAATGACAGTTTTGTCAACTTTACAAACTTGACAATTTTTCATGTTAGAATTAAGAAATAAAGACCGAGGAAGAGGTTAAACACCAGTTGGCACTCGTCCAGCAGTTTAGACCCTCGGCCTGCGGCCTCGGGTCTAAACTGCTGGACTCGTGCCAACTGGTGTTTATCTGGGAAATTTGAAACCGATTTCCGAGGTCTTTATTTCGATTCGGACATGCACAATCGAATATTTCTTATGAAATTCCATTAAATTGCTAAAATATGTTGGTGTATGCCTTCCACATTGATCAAAGCAATTTTTGAATGGGGCGTCACATTCCAGCTGGTCAATGCGAACATTGTTGCAAACTGCGGGAAAGTATACATTTCGCGCGCGCGGTCCCTATAGTTATCCCCGCCAGCCGACGTCACAGCGCTGCAGGTGTTCGCCTGTGTTTATCGGGAATTCAACACCACTTTCGGTACAATGCTATAACATTGAGACGGACTGGAAGTATGTTCGAATACATGTTTGTAATAACTTACATCAGATATAACCAAACTGAAATGAATAATTAGGATTTTACATCTTACTTTGAGGCCTACCGGTACTGCATGTAGTAAACCCCATTTTATGGCTGTCCGAGTATTTTGGGTGTTTCGATAGTATTATTTCTAAAATGTGGACCAGACAATAACAAAAGTTTCATTTTGTCTTAGACCAGACACGGGTTGATAATAATAATAAATACATACACAATAAAAAAAAGTTCTGACAATTCTAGCAGTTTCAAATTTGAGTAACTTCCACTCTCTGTCGAGAACCACTGTGTTGGGAGCGCAGCTGATGCAACTTATTTAAATAGCTCTTAGGCAGGGTAGGTCTTTCCCAGGTAGTCACAGAATGTTCCGACAATCTAACCTTTGAGAGTACCTTGCAGCAAGCCTTTGATGTAAGACTTCACCAATATATATAGATTTATATATATATACTTCACCAAAATATTTGTGTGTATATAGTGGTAATCTAACTGACAATAAATCCTATCTGTTCCCCAATTTGGATATGTCGCTTGCAGGATCTAACCAGCTTGCACTAGCGCGGTTGTCAACCAATCCCGAGAGCTCTTCATAGTGCTTTGAGGGGAACATAACGAAAGGTGCTTTCTGATTAGCTCAGCCGAATCACATGCTAAGCTGTCGGAGAATCTTCACGTGTTGCCGTCCTCCCGCCAGGTTGGCACCATAATGCAGGGTAGAATTCATCTTCATTTTATCCAGCCAATTTCTACGTTCCCACTTCGAACTGCCTTGATTTATCTGACCCCTTCAGTGTTCAAAATCCGAGGTGTAACTTTCACCTACTAACGACATAAGAGCCAATCAGAACGTACACATCGATTGCGAATGAAGTCAGGTAGAGTGATATCATCCTCTATTAGCGGCGTCTTTCCTCCTAATAAGGTGCCCACTATTTAGGTCAGCCAATCAATAACGCTCTTGTGCGACCCATTTCGAATTTCAAATGTTTTCGAGGTCAGTGACGTCTCATGTCTTTATAAGTTATTTGAACATTGAAGGGGTCCAGATATATCAAGGGAAGTTCGAAGTGGGAACATATAAATTGGCTGGATAAAATGAAGATGGGTAGAATTATGGACGGGTCCTTGGCGTAAACCTTGGGTTAAAGTATAGAGACCATGACCCTATCCCCTATTCCCGGCTTCAAGTAGTTAATATGAGGCTGCGATGCCATAGGACTATCAAATATTCATGAGCTGTGCGCTTTGAATACAAAATTCAATTGAAATCAGTGAGATCATACATAGCGACATATAAATTGAAGAGCATTGATAGAATGTTAAGTTATTAATATTGATGTACGGTAGTGTACAGATATTATGAACATACATACATGTGTAACGAATATTGGTATCCCCTAAATGTTAAATTAGGACTGAGCACAAGCCCGAACCAAAGCGCAAGTCTGGAACGGAGTGTGCACGCCAACCTAGAAATGGACGGAAATCAGGGTCTACATGATGCCACAATGCTCAGCATAATTACGGGTGTACGACAGGTATATGACTGAATGAACTTACCGTCCAGTAATTATATGCATCCCCGCCTGTGATATCAACGGAGGAGGCTATCTAATGTTCCCGTTAACAAAGAAAACTGTGCAAACTGTATACAGCGATATAATTAGCGGTAACGAAAGTGAAACTAGAAGTCGGGAATTCCCCACAAGGTCTGCTCTGTGATAACGGTTGGAGTTACCGTTCCTAAACTGTACAATGGTGTGAGTTGTCTTTGACTGGATAGTGCAGATGGCGCTGCGGGAAACTGTGAGATTTCATACGGGCAACTAGACGTTAGACGTACGTGGCCTGATGTGTATAAAAGACGGAGATCAGGCATGAAAATCACTTCGCATCTGAACTGCAACCAGATAACAGCTACTCTTCTATTGGGCTAATAGACTGAACAGTGTGTTGCATGCGGAGACGTGTAATCGATGGACGGTGCCTGTACGAAGAAGAGGGAACATAGGAAGTCCAGTGTCTGTTGTATTATTGAAGGGTATCGAGCAGCAATGTGGTCGGCGAATGCTGGGATGCGTTGGGGCGACCGGTAATATTCCAAGGGATATGGAATTGGGCTGCTGATACATGGAAGCACTATACCGCACTGGCGATACTTAGGATCCAACTGTACCTACCTGATTGGAGTTCGAAGGAAGAAGTCACTCTCACAAGCCAGCTTATGTGTTGGGGGCCGTGAAGTGTTCACGGTGGAGAGGCATAACGCTGTCTGAGAGCGTTCTCACCGTGAAACGGGTGATAGAAGACTGGTACCAACCTGTGAGGGGAAGCATGGCGATTTGATGTGATCTGAGACGTTGAAGGAAGTCTATCGGAAGAAGGTCTGTTTTATCGGTCGTCGTGAGTACCTTAGTCTGGGCCGTTTACGGTGCCTACGAGCACGCCACCGAAGCAGCATCTCAAAACTGTTACAGACAGATTCGCTGCCAGAGACGTTATATTAGACCACATCATCTAGCCGGATACATCCTGAGGAGAGGATCCTCGCAGGACAGATTACAACTGTGGAAGAACGGACATATCCACGGTGGGAAGACGAACCTCCCTGTAGAGGGGATTTCTCACAAGGAGAAGCAGACGCATCCACGGTGGGAAGACAGAGCAATCTCTGGGACCATACGTACCTGTAAGGGGAAGACGGTCATATCCACGGTGGAAGCCACGGCGTTTTCTGGGGACGATATACCTACCTTAGAGAGAAGAGAGTCGATATATCCATAGCCTCGCTCCAAAAGCCGGGAGACGGAAGGACGTCGAGCCGCTATCCTTGGCCTCGCTCCAACGACATTCCATACCAAGAGAGGGGCCAGCAGCCAGGCCGCCCCTACGATCACCTATCGTGTGGAAAGGGCCAGCAGCCAGGCCGCCCTTTACACGGCGCGTGTATTTAATAACTGTACATATTTACATCTTTACTCTCGATCAACCTTACCAAAAAATCTTGTAAGATCTTGTAGGATTTGAAATTTTCTTACAAGATCTTGTAAGATCTTACAAGACAGTTTTTTTGGTCCTACACGATCTTACAAGATCCTGAAGGACAAAGCTGGCTGTCCTACAAGATCTTGTAAGATCCTGCAGGACAGCTGTCCTACATGATCTTGTAAGAATAAGTTTGCCTGTAGGACAAAAAATCAGTTTGCTTTTGGGAAGTATTTTACAAGACAGTTTCACAGAATATCCACAACATTGGATCTCCAGTTGAAGATATGGTTAGCACTTTCTCTTTTAAAAATGGCAGGCGTATTATCATGATATATACCAAAATTTTACTTCTCTCTACTGAATAAATCATAGGAAGAACTTCATCTGTTCACTCAAGTAAGAAAATTGTTCTTGAAAATTAAAAAAAAATCTATCTGATAATAGTTTACCTTCAAACCTGATTTGGAAATTCTGTCAAAGTACTACATTTGTTTTTCAATATGTTATCTAAACGATGATACAAGTTATCAATATAACTATTTTGGTGTTTGGGTACAGCGACAAAATGCGACGAATTCTTCAATGAATAACAACAACAACAACAGCTTGAATTGAAAAATACACAAACTTTACGCAAGACTTCAGAGATCATATATTAGTGACATATGGGTTTTCATTCGAATAAAATAAAGATATCAATAATATCAATCTCAACATAGTGTTATCAAAATAGTATCATATTTGTGTAAGAAATCTTGTTGAATTTAGATTTTATAATAAAATTAATAAGTTTAATAAATAATTAATTAATAATCAGTCCAATCCAAAGATTTTATAATAAAATTGGACATAATGAAGAAAATAATTTTAGAAGAATACATCAGTTCTAACATGATTTTCAAGAAAAAAATGTCCATTAATGAATACTCTACCCTCTTCATTATCACCAATTTATATAATATTATTCTATTTTCCTGGTACATGTAGTCTATTACATTAGCAATTTACTTGCTGGCATTAATTCAACAATTTGAGGAGAGTTATCACCCCTGTACCGGTATATTTTAATTGGCCACTTGTGGCGCCACCATGCTGTCATATGAGAACAACAACAGCAGAAAAAACATGTAGGATAGATCGAGTGCAAAAAGAAAGTTGATTTGTTCATATTAAGCTGGAACTATTGAGGTTTAAAGAACTGTATTGCAAATGGTGATGAGTGAAGCTACATGTAGTGATGGTAAGTAAGTTATAAATATAATTATAATGTTATAATTTAATTAGCAAAACAATTCTAATTTCTAGTTAAACTCAGAATGTTGTAATGTGGACCCTCTATGAGCTTTAACTATCAACAAGTTTCTCTTCATAAACTTGGCATATTAAACAATTGATACTCTTCTCAGTAACTACTGCAGCACTTCACCTTATATTTGCAGTCAAAATTAATGACTCATTTAGCCTGGAATTCACAAAGAAATATCCATAACTCGGTCTGTCTCAAAATTCCTTTCAGATCTACCCAGGTTCATCAAGGCACTGTGTGAATTGCCATTGTTGCATTGTCAGCTGGAAAAGCCCAGGCTTGGGGACCTCATGTGAAGATTGGCCATGCACCCCTGGAGGAAATCCCCCGGAGGGTGAGATATATAGGTTATATCACACCACTGCTTGTGTATTTCCTGTTCATGTCAAACAGTAGGATTTAACTTGCTAGGAAGTTTGGTGGGGGGGGGGGGATGTTAGCTCTCAATAAATCAGTTGACATCCTCACTTGTTGTTTTGAAATGTTTATCGTTTCCTGCTTATATTTCCAGAAGATTTGAGAATATTTCCATACCAAAGTTCTGATGAAATCGCAAAGGAATATTTATTAAAATAAATTGATAACAAATACACTGTTGGCATAACCGATATTTGCTATGATAAAAATGTGACCAGGAAAAGCAGGATAAATTATGATTAGATTTCCTATCACCATAACCATGATAACAGGCTATATTTTAATTGTCTATTTATTGCACTATTCTTGACCAAGGCTAAGGATTGCTGCATAATTCAATTGTACATCTGTACCCACATCTTGAAAAATGAGGACATTTCATTCATTCATTTCATTTAAAACGTTTTAAACAATTTTTTTTCTCCTCAGATGCAACCAATCGGACATGTTCGAGGCGCACATTTCATCGACTCGGCGCAGACATGTGATCATGGGAATCGTGCAGCGTCTATTGTTGAATTACTTCTTCGCCAAAGAGGAAATAGCATCAGGCAATATTACATGACCAATACAACTGGATGACGAACATTGTTAAAATCATATTAGTGTACATTCTCAATATTTTTTCCAATTGTGATTGCATTTTCATTTAGTGTTGATCCATAATTCTGGATCCCACTTTAAAATATTTTGCTTCAAATCCATGAATACTGCTTAAGTATCATAATTTATATTGCTTTATAATACTCATAACACGCATTCAAGAATGTGTATTTTACATTAATAACAAATGACTTGGATGGTGCTACTAGACCCAAATAATCTTTATTCAGTGAGCGGCACATATTTGATTTTTGCAGAGGGCACACCAATAACAATAACATCACATTTCTATGATATTTCAATGCAAATCATCCTGGTTATCGTCACCTTCACTAATATCAGCAATACGCCAGTTGAATGTAGTGTAATATTTTTAAGATTTCTCTAATCATACTTTTTCGCTAATGTCACAACAATTTTATACTATTCTACTCATTTAAATTATGAGGATAACCTCTGAATAGTTTCAGGATAACTTGACACATTGATAACTTGATAACAATTTCTTTGCTAATTTGATGACTTTTCATTTTTTACCAGCATGCTGATTTTGGACGCGATGAAATCAACATTGAATGGGGAGCTAAAAAGTTATAAAAGACACTTGATCTGTTGAGAAAAAACATGGATGCCTTGGACTTTGGATGCTACGTGCATGTGTTGGTTGCTGTTCCCTATAAATGTTTCTATTTTTAGCCCACCATCACCAGATGGTGGGCTGTTTAAATCGCCTTTCGTCCGTGGTCCGTCGTCAGTCAGTCAGTCCGTCAGTCCGTCCGTCCGTCCGTCCGTCGTCCGTCCGTCGTCCGTCCGTAAACAATTCTTGTTATCGCGATTTCTCGGGAACTACTGCACGGATCTTTCTGAAATTTCGCACACATGTTCCCCTTGGGGTCTAGTTGTGCAGATAACTTTTCTAGCCTGATTCGAAAATCCAATATGGCCACAGGGCAGCCATCTTGGATTTCCCCATGAAACCTTGTTATCGCGGTTTCTCAGGAACTACTGCACGGATCTTTCTGAAATTTTGTACACAGGTTCCTCTTGGGGTCTAGATGTGCAGATACCTTTTCTGGTCCGATTTGAAAATCCAATATGGCCACAGGGCGGCCATTTTAGATTTCCCCATGAAACCTTGTTATCACGATTTCTCAGGAACTACTGCATGGATCTTTCTGAAATTTGGTAGAGAGATTCTCCTTGGGGCCTAATTGTGCAGATACCTTTTCTGGTCCGATTCGAAAATCCAATATGGCCACAGGGCGGCCATCTTGGATTTCTCCGTGAAACCTTGTTATCGCGATTTCTCAGGAACTACGGCACGGATCTTTCTGAAATTTGGTACACAGGTTCCCCTTGAGGTCCAGATGTGCAGATACCTTTTCTGGTCCGATTCGAAAATCCAATATGGCCACAGGGCGGCCATCTTGGATTTCCCCATGAAACTTTATCACGATTTCTCAGGAACTTCTGCATGGATCTTTCTGAAATTTGGTACACAGGTTCCTCTTGGGGTCTAGATGTGCAGATACCTTTTCTGGTCCGATTCGAAAATCCAATATGGCCACGGGCGGCCATCTTGGATTTCCCTATGAAACCTTGCTATCACGATTTCTCAGGAACTACTGCATGGATCTTTCTGAAATTTGGTACACATATTCCCCTTGGGGCCTAGTTGTGCAGATACTTATTCTGGTCCGATTCGAAAATCCAATATGGCCACAGGGCGGCCATCTTGGATTTTCCCGTAAAACTTTGTTATCGCGATGTATCAGGAACTACTACACGGATCTTTCTGAAATTTGGTACACAGGTTCCTCTTGGGGTCTAGATGTGCAGATACCTTTTCTGGACCGATTCGAAAATCCAATAAGGCCACCAGGCAGCCATCTTGGATTTTCCCGTAAAACCTTGTTATCATGATTTCTCAGGAACAACTGCATAGACCTTTCTCAAATTTGTTACGCAGGTTCGCCTTGGGATCTAGTTGTGCAAGAAACCTTTTTGGTCCGATTTGAAAATCCAATATGGTCACCAGGCAGCCATCTTGGATTTCCTCATGAAACCTTGTTATCGCGATTTCTCGGGAACTACTTCATGGATCTTTCTCAAATTTGGTACACATGTTCCCCTTGGGGTCCAGTTGTGCAAGAAACTTTTTTTGGTCCGATTCCAAAATCCAATATGTCCATCAGGCGGCCATCTTGGATTTCCCCATGAAACTTTGTTATTGCGATTTCTCAGGAACTACTGCATGGATCTTTGTTAAATTAGGTACACAGGTTCACCTTGTCTAGTTGTACAAGATACCTTTTCTGGTCCGATTCGAAAATTCAATATGGCAAAGCAAGCCGCCATCTTGGATTTTCCCATGCAAATTTGTTATCGTGATTTCTCAGGAAGTACTTCATGGATCTTTCTCAAATTTGGTACACACGTTCCCCTTATGGTCTAGTTGTGCAAGGTACCTTTTTCGGTCCGAATCGAAGATCCAATTTGGCCACAAGGTGGCCATCTTGAATTTCCCCTTGAAACATTGTTACCGTGAATTCTTGGGAAATATTTCATGGATTTTTCTGAAATTTGGTACACAGGTCTCACATGGGGCCTATTAGTGCAAGATACCTTTTTTGGTCCGATTCGAAAATCCAAGTTACGCTCCAAATTAATTTGGTATTCTCAAGTGACGTTGCATCACAAGAGTCGGCGGATCAAACGGTGGGGCATATTCTATATATTGACTATAGAGAATATCCGTACCTTCACCTTTCGTATCAAGGAGTTCAAATAATTCTGAATTAAAATGTATTTCTTCAAGTTTTAAATCAGCCTTCTTTAGTCCATGCAGTAGCAAGTGAACTGCTCCACCGTTTCGTATGCCGACCTCAGTCTTGTGACTCAATGTCACAACTCGACAACTGTAGACTATTGGATGTTTCGATCCAAGGGAGATAATCAGGATCCAGGCACTTTTGAAGTTTCAACATTACTGCGCGGAACGGATCCCTTCAGTATTAAGCATTATTGTACCATCTTACTATTTTCGAGCATGGTATCTTGATTTAAACAGTATATTTATTTCACCAGGAAACAGGGATCTGCGAACAGGCAAAGCCTATTTGAACGCCTCTCCCAACAGACATATTACACATACATGTACAATTACAAGATGACAGACAACAGTGAATAGAATAAGAAGCAGTTACAAACACAATAATTAACATGCAGCTGCATGGTATCTTAAAAGAGATATCTCAAAATAGCCCAAGAAACAGAACAGAATTAGCATTCGTTCCTAATTATAAAATCTGAAGTATGTTTCATAGCTCTTGCCAAAGTGTCAAAGAGATTGGTCTTCGCTTCCAGTACCCAATGATGACATGTGAAAAAAAAAATAAATAAAAAAAAGTACTACAAAACAAAGGCGAAGGATCCTCGGTGTGCATGTAAATTCACTTTCAGACTAACTTTGCTCATTTCTCTTGTATTATAGCAACCGACATAAAGTTTCTAGAAATCTTGAAACTCCTGAAACTTATCATATCTTGGTGTTTTTCAGTGGCCTTTTTCAATCTTTTTCACTCAGATTCGAAATTCTGTAAACAAAATTACAAATCAATTGTCTGTTCTTAGTAACAATGGACAAAAAGATCCTCTAGTCATTAGCTTACAATTATCGGACAATGGTGGGCGCCAAGATCCTTCAGGATCTCTCGTATATAATAAAATGTATGACATGACAACATAATATCCCCTTGTGTGTATAGCTGTATATCAGTGGCGTCGGAAGATAGTTCTGACTGGGGGGGGGCACTATCCCAGCACTTTAGGCGAGGGTCCAGCTCTGGAAGCTCTGGGGTTCTAGACGGCCGTAGGAGCGTTTTGAGCGATTTCCGAGAATTAAAACGCATATATTCTCTCAGATATTTCAACTGTTTTAATACTAGTTTGGTAAAAAAAAAATTAATAAAAAACTGCTAACACACACAGGAATATTATTCCGTCTTCGTTTCCGTCAAATAAACGGCTCGTCCAAATTTCCAGGAAGCTCCGGGGTTCTAGACGGCCGTAGGGGCGTTTTGAGCGATTTCCGACAAATAAAACGCATATATTTTCTCAGATATTTCAACTGTTTCAATACTAGTTTGGTAAAAAAAATTAATAAAAAAACTGCTAACACACACAGGAATATTAATCCGTCTTCATCTCCGTCAAATAAACAACTCGTCCAAATTTCCAGCAGTGCAAATTCGATCTGAATCAGTCAAACTTTCCAAAAAAATTGACCCGTCGTTCATTTACAGATGCAAATAACTTCGCGACCCCTTTCAAGTCCAACTGCTCCGTCATGTCCCTGTGGATGTGCAATAGCACTACGTTGTTTAGGCGCTGTTGGGTCATGCTCGAGCGTAGGTAAGTTTTGATGCGTCTCAGCGTAGAGAAGGAAGTAAATGCGAAGTAGCTTTTCTACATCACACATCATGCGCCGTCTCACTGGCAACTTTTGCAGTATAGCAACCAATGTTCGAATACTCGTCACGCGTTTCAGAGACGAAAACTCATCCCCGCCCATCTCCTTCGCTGTTTGAACCAGGTCAGGAAGGGTTTTCAACTACAAAATCTGGGGGGGCACAAACATACTTGTGCCCCCCCCCCCCCTGGTTTTCATCTGGGGGGGCACGTGCCCCCCCGGCCCCCCCGCTTCCGACGCCCCTGT